>CM059814.1:50930023-51045023 GCA_030435695.1 Brachymystax lenok tsinlingensis
ATCTCAGTGGTGTCCTCCCTCACAGTGCTGCTCTCTCTCAGCCACTCTCTCCCCTATATAGTGCACTACATTATCCTCAGTGGTGTCCTCCCTCACAGTGCTGCTCTCTCTCTCAGCCTCTCTCTCCCTATATAGTGCACCTCAGTGGTGTCCTCCCTCACAGTGCTGCTCTCTCTCAGCCACTCTCTCCCTATATAGTGCACTACATTATCCTCAGTGGTGTCCTCCCTCACAGTGCTGCTCTCTCTCAGCCACTCTCTCCCCTATATAGTGCACTACATTATCCTCAGTGGTGTCCTCCCTCACAGTGCTGCTCTCTCTCAGCCACTCTCTCCCCTATATAGTGCACTACATTATCCTCAGTGGTGTCCTCCCTCACAGTGCTGCTCTCTCTCAGCCACTCTCTCCCCTAGATAGTGCACTACTTTAGACCAGGGCCCTATAGAACCCTATTCCCTATATAGTACACTACTTTAGACCAGGGCCCTATAGAACCCTATTCCCTCTTATAGTGGACTACTTTAGACCATAGACCTATAGAACCCTATTCCCTATATAGTGCACTACTTTAGACCAGGGCCCTATAGAACCCTATTCCCTATATAGTGCACTACTTTAGACCAGAGCCCTATAGAACCCTATTCCCTACATAGTGCACTACTTTAGACCAGGGCCCTATAGAACCCTATTCCCTATATAGTGCACTACTTTAGACCAGGGCCCTATAGAACCCTATTCCCTATATAGTGCCCTACTTTAGACCAGGGCCCTATAGAACCCTATTCCCTATATAGTGCACTACTTTAGACCAGGGCCCTATAGAACCCTATTCCCTATATAGTGCACTAGACCAGGGCCAGAAGGTGGTTTGAGATCCAGTCCAGAGCTCTGGGTACATAATCCCAGCCTGAAGGGGAGTCATCTATGTTGTCTATCCATGATATGTGGTTGTCCCACCTAGCTATCTGGAGATGAATGTACTGACTATGACTGTGATATGTGGTTGTCCCACCTAGCTATCTGGAGATGAATGTACTGACTACGACTGTGATATGTGGTTGTCCCACCTAGCTATCTGGAGATGAATGTACTGACTATGACTGTGATATATGGTTGTCCCACCTAGCTATCTGGAGATGAATGTACTGACTACGACTGTGATATGTGGTTGTCCCACCTAGCTATCTGGAGATGAATGTACTGACTATGACTGTGATATGTGGTTGTCCCACCTAGCTATCTGGAGATGAATGTACTGACTATGACTGTGATATGTGGTTGTCCCACCTAGCTATCTGGAGATGAATGTACTGACTATGACTGTGATATGTGGTTGTCCCACCTAGCTATCTGCAGATGAATGTCCTGACTATGACTGTGATATGTGGTTGTCCCACCTAGCTATCTGGAGATGAATGTACTGACTATGACTGTGATATGTGGTTGTCCCACCTAGCTATCTGGAGATGAATGTACTGACTACGACTGTGATATGTGGTTGTCCCACCTAGCTATCTGGAGATGAATGTACTGACTATGACTGTGATATGTGGTTGTCCCACCTAGCTATCTGGAGATGAATGTACTGACTATGACTGTGATATGTGGTTGTCCCACCTAGCTATCTGGAGATGAATGTACTGACTACGACTGTGATATGTGGTTGTCTCACCTAGCTATCTGGAGATGAATGTACTGACTATGACTGTGATATGTGGTTGTCCCACCTAGCTATCTGGAGATGAATGTACTGACTATGACTGTGATATGTGGTTGTCCCACCTAGCTATCTGGAGATGAATGTACTGACTATGACTGTGATACGAGGTTGTCCCACCTAGCTATCTGGAGATGAATGTACTGACTACGACTGTGATATGTGGTTGTCCCACCTAGCTATCTGGAGATGAATGTACTGACTATGACTGTGATATGTGGTTGTCCCACCTAGCTATCTGGAGATGAATGTACTGACTATGACTGTGATATGTGGTTGTCCCACCTAGCTATCTGGAGATGAATGTACTGACTACGACTGTGATATGTGGTTGTCCCACCTAGCTATCTGGAGATGAATGTACTGACTGTGACTGTGATATGTGGTTGTCCCACCTAGCTATCTGGAGATGAATGTACTGACTATGACTGTGATATGTGGTTGTCCCACCTAGCTATCTGGAGATGAATGTACTGACTATGACTGTGATATGTGGTTGTCCCACCTAGCTATCTGGAGATGAATGTACTGACTATGACTGTGATATGTGGTTGTCCCACCTAGCTATCTGGAGATGAATGTACTGACTATGACTGTGATATGTGGTTGTCCCACCTAGCTATCTGGAGATGAATGTACTGACTATGACTGTGATATGTGGTTGTCCCACCTAGCTATCTGGAGATGAATGTACTGACTATGACTGTGATATGTGGTTGTCCCACCTAGCTATCTGGAGATGAATGTACTGACTATGACTGTGATATGTGGTTGTCCCACCTAGCTATCTGGAGATGAATGTACTGACTATGACTGTGATATGTGGTTGTCCCACCTAGCTATCTGCAGATGAATGTCCTGACTATGACTGTGATATGTGGTTGTCCCACCTAGCTATCTGGAGATGAATGTACTGACTATGACTGTGATATGTGGTTGTCCCACCTAGCTATCTGGAGATGAATGTACTGACTATGACTGTGATATGTGGTTGTCCCACCTAGCTATCTGGAGATGAATGTACTGACTATGACTGTGATATGTGGTTGTCCCACCTAGCTATCTGGAGATGAATGTACTGACTATGACTGTGATATGTGGTTGTCCCACCTAGCTATCTGGAGATGAATGTACTGACTGTGACTGTGATATGTGGTTGTCCCACCTAGCTATCTGGAGATGAATGTACTGACTATGACTGTGATATGTGGTTGTCCCACCTAGCTATCTGGAGATGAATGTACTGACTACGACTGTGATATGTGGTTGTCTCACCTAGCTATCTGGAGATGAATGTACTGACTATGACTGTGATATGTGGTTGTCCCACCTAGCTATCTGGAGATGAATGTACTGACTATGACTGTGATACGAGGTTGTCCCACCTAGCTATCTGGAGATGAATGTACTGACTACGACTGTGATATGTGGTTGTCCCACCTAGCTATCTGGAGATGAATGTACTGACTATGACTGTGATATGTGGTTGTCCCACCTAGCTATCTGGAGATGAATGTACTGACTATGACTGTGATACGTGGTTGTCCCACAATGTACTCTGGGCCCACTCACCATGAAAAAACGGATTTGTGTCTTTGATAATGTACACTGGGCCACTCACCATGAAAAACCTGATTTGTATCTTTGATAATGTACTCTGGGCCCACTCACCATGAAAAACCTGATTTGTGTCTTTGATAATGTACTCTGGGCCCACTCACCATGAAAAACCTGATTTGTATCTTTGATAATGTACTCTGGGCCCACTCACCATGAAAAACCTGATTTGTGTCTTTGATAATGTACTCTGGGCCACACACCATGAAGTGGCTGATTTTATTGTGTACTGTCGTGGCAGCTACTGATTGTGTTTATCTTCTAATGCTGAATATTGGCCATCCACTGCTCCTTATGTTGGAGGAACTCAGCCAACCACTGTGTCTCAATATAGAGATGTCTCATGTTGAGGTGTGAAGGGATTTTCTCATTGGGCTGATTAGTAGACGGTGCCGTTGAGGTTGTGTTGTGAGTCAGCTGGAAATATTTCCCCTCTAATGTATAATTCAGTATGTATTTATAATTCAGTATGTGTTTATAATGAAATATCTAAGGAGGAAAGGCTGATCCAGTTTGACAGATCCTGGTTTGTGCAGATGACTCCCCTTCAGGCTGGGATTATGTACCCAGAGCTCTGGACTGGATCTCAAACCACCTTCTGGCCCTGGTCTAGTGCACTATATAGGGAATAGGGTTCTATAGGGCCCTGGTCTAAAGTAGTGCCCTATAGAGGGAATAGGGTTCTATAGGGCCCTGGTCTAAAGTAGTGCACTGTATAGGGAATACGGTTCTATAGGGCCCTGGTCTAAAGTAGTGCACTGTATAGGGAATAGGGTTCTATAGGGCCCTGGTCTAAAGTAGTGCACTATATAGGGAATAGGGTTCTATAGGGCCCTGGTCTAAAGTAGTGCACTGTATAGGGAATAGGGTTCTATAGGGCTCTGGTCTAAAGTAGTGCCCTATATAGGGAATAGGGTTCTATAGGGCCCTGGTCTAAAGTAGTGCCCTATAGAGGGAATAGGGTTCTATAGGGCCCTGGTCTAAAGTAGTGCCCTATAGAGGGAATAGGGTTCTATAGGGCCCTGGTCTAAAGTAGTGCCCTATAGAGGGAATAGGGTTCTATAGGGCCCTGGTCTAAAGTAGTGCCCTATAGAGGGAATAGGGTTGTAATTTGGGATGTAACTCTGGTTCTGAAATAATATTCAATGCTACAAAGGCATAAAACAGAAGTCCTTTAAATTCTCTCTTCCGTTGATTTCCCATTAAATGTTGGATTAAATATCGTAATCCACTGCCGTCTTTACACACTGGGTAAACATCATTTCCATAAGTGCTGACCTTACTAGCGAAACACAGTGTCGATCCGGTGAAGGTCGATCCGGTGAAGGTCGATCCGGTGAAGGTCGATCCGGTAAAGGTCGATCCGGTAAAGGTCGATCCGGTAAAGGTCGATCCGGTGAAGACCCACCCGGTGAAGGTCGATCGGGTGAAGGTTTTAAGGCGGTGATGGCAGGGCATCTCTTTTCTTGAAAGGAGAGAAACAGATGAGATATTTTCTTGCCACTAAATGAATCTAGTTTTGCTCCTGTTGGCTGATCAAAAACAGATTGGTGGTACATGGATGTGCTTATGACATCCAGACATCTACCTACCTACAGCGTTCTGTCTTCAAAGCCTTCATGAGACACTCTGATGTCACTGAAACCCGTGTACGTGTCAGAGGTGTTTGATCCCTTCTCTGAAAGCAGCTCTTACTGCTGCACCAACAAGCTGACACACACACACTCTCACACACACACACACACACACACACACACACACACACACACACACACACACACACACACACACACACACACACACACACACACACACACACACACACACACACACACACTCACACACACACACTACACACACACACACACTCACACACACACACACTCACACACACACACACACACTTACACACACACACACTTACACACACTCACACACACACACTCACACACACACACACCACACATACACACGTGTAGCTTTACTGAACCAGGGGTGGTGGGTGGAGAGGAGGGGGACAAGGTAGCTGATTTAGAAATCAAAGAGAAACAGAACTGATACTACATGGTGCTACTGAACTCCACAGAAGTCTGTTTCTCTCCTAGAGATATAGAGAGTTGTCTGAGTCTGGTATCTCTATCTAACTGAACTCCACAGAAGTCTGTTTCTCTCCTAGAGATATAGAGAGTTGTCTGGTATCTCTATCTAACTGAACTCCACAGAAGTCTGTTTCTCTCCTAGAGATATAGAGAGTTGTCTGAGTCTGGTATCTCTATCTAACTGAACTCCACAGAAGTCTGTTTCTCTCCTAGAGATATAGAGAGTTGTCTGAGTCTGGTATCTCTATCTAACTGAACTCCACAGAAGTCTGTTTCTCTCCTAGAGATATAGAGAGTTGTCTGGTATCTCTATCTAACTGAACTCCACAGAAGTCTGTTTCTCTCCTAGAGATATAGAGAGTTGTCTGGTATCTCTATCTAACTGAACTCCACAGAAGTCTGTTTCTCTCCTAGAGATATAGAGAGTCTTGTATCTCTATCTGCAGCAGGATCAGTGGAGCGTGAGAGTCTGGCTACTGTTGTGTGTTACTGTTGTTAGGGAACTAGTTTCTCTGAGTAGTCAGGACTCTGTCAGCTTGGATATCCCTCCTCCTCAGTTCTGGCTGCTGCTGTTTGAATCACTCCCTTGGTCCTCACAGTGACTGCGTCTCAAATGGTGCTCTTTTGCCTTCATAGTGCACTACCTTTGACCAGAGCTCTGTAGGCCCTATAGTGCACTAAGTAGGGAATCGGTTGCCATTTGAGACATATGCCAACCCATGACCGTGGCCTGAGGTTTCTGACTCCTCTGTATGCTTCCTGTACTGACCCATCACACACATATCCTTCTCTTCCCATCATCATGACTACCTCTGACCTCTGACCTCAGCCTTCAGCCCGTCTCCCAGGCCCTGGTCTTCCCATCATCATGACTACCTCTGACCTCTGACCTCAGCCTTCAGCCCGTCTCCCAGGCCCTGGTCTTCCCATCATCATGACTACCCCTGACCTCTGACCTCAGCCTTCAGCCCGTCTCCCAGGCCCTGGTCTTCCCATCATCATGACTACCCCTGACCTCTGACCTCAGCCTTCAGCCCGTCTCCCAGGCCCTGGTCTTCCCATCATCATGACTACCTCTGACCTCTGACCTCAGCCTTCAGCCCGTCTCCCAGGCCCTGGTCTTCCCATCATCATGACTTCCTCTCCCCTCTGACCTCAGTACTATCCTTAACCCAGATCCTGTATGAGAGGTGATCCTCTAGCCTGGTACTATCCTTAACCCAGATCCTGTATGAGAGGTGATCCTCTGACCTCAGTACTATCCTTAACCCAGATCCTGTATGAGAGGTGATCCTCTAGCCTGGTACTATCCTTAACCCAGATCCTGTATGAGAGGTGATCCTCTGGCCTGGTACTATCCTTAACCCAGATCCTGTATGAGAGGGGATCCTCTAGCCTGGTACTATCCTTAACCCAGATCCTGTATGAGAGGTGATCCTCTAGCCTGGTACTATCCTTAACCCAGATCCTGTATGAGAGGGGATCCTCTAGCCTGGTACTATCCTTAACCCAGATCCTGTATGAGAGGGGATCCTCTGGCCTGGTACTATCCTTAACCCAGATCCTGTATGAGAGGGGATCCTCTAGCGTGGTACTATCCTTAACCCAGATCCTGTATGAGAGGGGATCCTCTGGCCTGGTACTATCCTTAACCCAGATCCTGTATGAGAGGTGATCCTCTAGCGTGGTACTATCCTTAACCCAGATCCTGTATGAGAGGGGATCCTCTGGCCTGGTACTATCCTTAGCCCAGATCCTGTATGAGAGGGGATCCTCTAGAGTGGTACTATCCTTAACCCAGATCCTGTATGAGAGGGGATCCTCTAGCGTGGTACTATCCTTAACCCAGATCCTGTATGAGAGGGGATCCTCTGGCCTGGTACTATCCTTAGCCCAGATCCTGTATGAGAGGGGATCCTCTAGAGTGGTACTATCCTTAACCCAGATCCTGTATGAGAGGGGATCCTCTGGCCTGGTACTATCCTTAACCCAGATCCTGTATGAGAGGTGATCCTCTAGCGTGGTACTATCCTTAACCCAGATCCTGTATGAGAGGTGATCCTCTGGCCTGGTACTATCCTTAGCCCAGATCCTGTATGAGAGGGGATCCTCTAGAGTGGTACTATCCTTAACCCAGATCCTGTATGAGAGGGGACCCTCTGCAGTGGTAGGCATGATAAGGCAACATAAGTCATTTAGCTCCAACATGTTTCTCTCCCCCCCAGGTGAATGTGGCCCCCGCCTGCGTCAGAGCCCTGACTAAGATGCTGTACTGTCCGTACTGCAGGGGCCTGCCGGGGCTGAAGCCCTGTCCTAAATACTGCCATAATGTGATGAGAGGCTGCCTGGCTAACCAGGCTGACCTAGACCCTGAGTGGAACCTCTTCATTGGTGAGAAAACACATCTTATGTCCTCTGTGTCTGGGTGTGTGTGTGAGAGAGGTGTGTGTGTGTGTGAGGTGTGTGTGTGTGTGTGTGTGTGAGAGGTGTGTCTGTGTGTGTGTGAATGTCTGTGAATCTCTAAACTGCCTCATTTTGACCGTTCTAGGATTTACTATGACAATGTTCTGTTTGTTGTGCCTGGAACAGTGGTGTCTTTAAAACTAAACCCTGGTCCCTGGTGTTAGAGCCTGATAACTAAACCCTGGTCCCTGCTGTTAGAGCCTGATAACTAAACCCTGGTCCCTGGTGTTAGAGCCTGATAACTAAACCCTGGTCCCTGCTGTTAGAGCCTGATAACTAAACCCTGGTCCCTGCTGTTGGAGCCTGATAACTAAACCCTGGTCCCTGCTGTTAGAGCCTGATAACTAAACCCTGGTCCCTGCTGTTGGAGCCTGATAACTAAACCCTGGTCCCTGCTGTTAGAGCCTGATAACTAAACCCTGGTCCCTGCTGTTAGAGCCTGATAACTAAACCCTGGTCCCTGCTGTTAGAGCCTGATAACTAAACCCTGGTCCCTGCTGTTAGAACCTGATAACTAAACCCTGGTCCCTGCTGTTAGAGCCTGATAACTAAACCCTGGTCCCTGCTGTTAGAGCCTGATAACTAAACCCTGGTCCCTGCTGTTAGAGCCTGATAACTAAACCCTGGTCCCTGCTGTTAGAGCCTGATGACTAAACCCTGGTCCCTGCTGTTAGAGCCTGATGACTAAACCCTGGTCCCTGGTGTTAGACCCTGATGACTAAACCCTGGTCCCTGCTGTTAGAGCCTGATGACTAAACCCTGGTCCCTGCTGTTAGAGCCTGATGACTAAACCCTGGTCCCTGCTGTTAGAGCCTGATGACTAAACCCTGGTCCCTGGTGTTAGAGCCTGATGACTAAACCCTGGTCCCTGGTGTTAGAGCCTGATGACTAAACCCTGGTCCCTGCTGTTAGAGCCTGATGACTAAACCCTGGTCCCTGCTGTTAGAGCCTGATGACTAAACCCTGGTCCCTGCTGTTAGAGCCTGATGACTAAACCCTGGTCCCTGCTGTTAGAGCCTGATGACTGACTAAACCCTGGTCCCTGCTGTTAGAGCCTGATGACTGACTAAACCCTGGTCCCTGCTGTTAGAGCCTGATAACTAAACCCTGGTCCCTGCTGTTAGAGCCTGATAACTAAACCCTGGTCCCTGCTGTTGGAGCCTGATAACTAAACCCTGGTCCCTGCTGTTAGAGCCTGATAACTAAACCCTGGTCCCTGCTGTTGGAGCCTGATAACTAAACCCTGGTCCCTGCTGTTAGAACCTGATAACTAAACCCTGGTCCCTGCTGTTAGAGCCTGATAACTAAACCCTGGTCCCTGCTGTTAGAGCCTGATGACTAAACCCTGGTCCCTGCTGTTAGAGCCTGATAACTAAACCCTGGTCCCTGCTGTTAGAGCCTGATAACTAAACCCTGGTCCCTGCTGTTAGAGCCTGATGACTAAACCCTGGTCCCTGCTGTTAGAGCCTGATGACTAAACCCTGGTCCCTGCTGTTAGAGCCTCATGACTAAACCCTGGTCCCTGCTGTTAGAGCCTGATGACTAAACCCTGGTCCCTGCTGTTAGAGCCTGATGACTAAACCCTGGTCCCTGCTGTTAGAGCCTGATAACTAAACCCTGGTCCCTGCTGTTAGAGCCTGATGACTAAACCCTGGTCCCTGCTGTTACAGCCTGATTACTAAACCCTGGTCCCTGCTGTTAGAGACTGATAACTAAACCCTGGTCCCTGCTGGTAGAGCCTGATAACTAAACCCTGGTCCCTGGTGTTAGAGCCTGATAACTAAACCCTGGTCCCTGCTGTTAGAGCCTGATAACTAAACCCTGGTCCCTGCTGTTAGAGCCTGATGACTAAACCCTGGTCCCTGCTGTTAGAGCCTGATAACTAAACCCTGGTCCCTGCTGTTAGAGCCTGATAACTAAACCCTGGTCCCTGCTGTTAGAGCCTGATAACTAAACCCTGGTCCCTGGTGTTAGAGCCTGATAACTAAACCCTGGTCCCTGCTGTTAGAGCCTGATGACTAAACCCTGGTCCCTGCTGTTAGAGCCTGATGACTAAACCCTGGTCCCTGCTGTTAGAGACTGATAACTAAACCCTGGTCCCTGCTGTTAGAGCCTGATAACTAAACCCTGGTCCCTGCTGTTAGAGCCTGATAACTAAACCCTGGTCCCTGCTGTTAGAGCCTGATGACTAAACCCTGGTCCCTGCTGTTAGAGCCTGATGACTAAACCCTGGTCCCTGCTGTTAGAGCCTGATGACTAACCCCTGGTCCCTGCTGTTAGAGCCTGATAACTAACCCCTGGTCCCTGCTGTTAGAGCCTGATAACTAAACCCTGGTCCCTGCTGTTAGGGCCTGATAACTAAACCCTGGTCCCTGCTGTTAGAGCCTGATGACTAAACCCTGGTCCCTGCTGTTAGAGCCTGATAACTAAACCCTGGTCCCTGCTGTTAGAGCCTGATAACTAAACCCTGGTCCCTGCTGTTAGAGCCTGATAACTAAACCCTGGTCCCTGCTGTTAGAGCCTGATGACTAAACCCTGGTCCCTGCTGTTAGAGCCTGATAACTAAACCCTGGTCCCTGCTGTTAGAGCCTGATAACTAAACCCTGGTCCCTGCTGTTAGAGCCTGATAACTAAACCCTGGTCCCTGCTGTTAGAGCCTGATAACTAAACCCTGGTCCCTGCTGTTAGAGCCTGATAACTAAACCCTGGTCCCTGCTGTTAGAGCCTGATGACTAAACCCTGGTCCCTGCTGTTAGAGACTGATGACTAAACCCTGGTCCCTGCTGTTAGAGCCTGATGACTAAACCCTGGTCCCTGCTGTTAGAGACTGATAACTAAACCCTGGTCCCTGGTGTTAGAGCCTGATAACTAAACCCTGGTCCCTGCTGTTAGAGCCTGATAACTAAACCCTGGTCCCTGTTCTGTATGGTGTTTCATTCTGGGTCTGCATGGTCAGTAATGTTTCAGTAAGGAGCTGTTCTCAAGCCTTCCTCTATAACGGGGACTGGAGAGGCAGATATATAGGCTTCGTCCAAAATGTCACCCTATTCCCTATTTAGTGGTCTACTCTGGTCAAAGGTAGTGCACTATATAGGGGACATGGCTTCATTTGTGAGGCAGAACGTTCCCTCCTGCAGCAGGATCTGAAAACAGTGGGGATGGATTGGATTTGAAGACGGGTCTCAACAGAGAAGGTCAGCCAACAGCACTTCTGAGCCCTGTGCGTGTGTATGTGTGTGTGCTTGTGTCTGACAAAACTGTTGTCAGGACGACCAGGAGACGGGCCAACACAGCACAGACCCAGCACAGCACAGACCCAGCACAGCACAGACCCAACACATCACAACACAGACCCAACACAGCACAGACCCAACACAACACAGACCCAACACAGCACAGACCCAACACAACACAGCACAGACCCAACACAGCACAGCACAGACCCAGCACAGCACAGACCCAGCACAGCACAGACCCAACACAGCACAGACCCAACACAACACAGACCCAACACAACACAGACCCAACACAACACAGACCCAACACATCACAACACAGACCCAACACATCACAGACCCAGCACAACACAGACCCAACACAGCACAGACCCAACACAGCACAGACCCAACACAGCACAGACCCAACACAGCACAGACCCAACACAACACAACACAGCACAGACCCAACACAACACATCACAGCACGGACCCAGCACAGCACGGACCCAGCACAGCACAGACCCAACACAACACAGACCCAACACAGCACAGACCCAACACATCACAGCACGGACCCAACACATCACAGCACGGACCCAACACAGCACAGACCCAGCACAGCATGGACCCAACACATCACAACACAGACCCAACACAGCACAGACCCAACACAACACAGACCCAACAATACACAGACCCAACACAGCACAGACCCAACACAGCACAGACCCAACACAACACAGCACGGACCCAACACATCACAGCACGGACCCAACACATCACAGCACAGACCCAACACAACACAGACCCAACACAACACAGACCCAACACAGCACAGACCCAGCACAACACAGACCCAACACAACACAGACCCAACACAGCACAGACCCAACACAACACAGACCCAACACAGCACGGACCCAACACAACACAGACCCAACACAACACATCACAGCACGGACCCAGCACAGCACGGACCCAACACAGCACGGACCCAACACAGCACAGACACAACACAGCACGGACCCAACACAGCACGGACCCAACACAGCACAGACCCAACACAGCACAGACCCAACACAACACAGACCCAACACAACACAGACCCAACACAGCACAGACCCAACACATCACAGCACGGACCCAGCACAGCACGGACCCAACACAGCACGGACCCAACACAGCACAGACCCAACACAGCACGGACCCAACACAACACAGACCCAACACAGCACAGCACAGCACGGACCCAGCACAGCACGGACCCAACACAGCACAGACCCAACTCAGCACAGTACAGCACGGACCCAGCACAGCACGGACCCAGCACAGCACGGACCCAGCACAGCACAGCACGGACACAGCACAGCACAGCACGGACCCAGCACAGCACGGACCCAACACAGCACAGACCCAACACCACACAACACAGACCCAACACAACACAGACCCAACACAGCACAGACCCAACACAGCACGGACCCAGCACAGCACGGACCCAACACAGCACATACCCAACACAGCACAGACCCAACACAGCACAGACCCAACACAACACAGACCCAACACAACACAGACCCAACACAACACAGACCCAACACAGCACAGACCCAACACAGCACAGACCCAACACAGCACAGACCCAACACAGCACAGCACGGACCCAAAACAGCACAGACCCAACACAGCACAGACCCAACACAACACAGAAACAACACAGCACGGACCCAACACAGCACAGACCCAACACAGCACAGACCCAACACAGCACAACACAGACCCAACACAGCACAACACAGACCCAACAAAGCACAGCACAGACCCAACACAGCACAGACCCAACACAGCACAGACTCAACACAACACAGACCCAACACATCACAGACCCAGCACAGCACAGACCCAACACAGCACAGACCCAACACAGCACAGACCCAACACAGCACAGACCCAGCACAGCACAGACCCAACACAACACAGACCCAACACAGCACAACACAGATCCAACACAGCACAGCACAGACCCAACACAACACAGACCCAGCACAGCACAGACCCAGCACAGCACAGACCCACCACAGCACAGACCCGACACAGCACAGCACAGACCCAACACAGCACAGACCCAACACAGCACAAACCCAACACAGCACAACACAGACCCAACACAGCACAGCACAGATCCAACACAGCACAGACCCGACACAGCACAGACCCAACACAACACAGACCCAACACAGCACAACACAGACCCAACACAGCACAGCACAGACCCAACACAGCACAGACCCAACACAGCACAGACCCAACACAGCACAGACTCAACACAACACAGACCCAACACATCACAGACCCAGCACAGCACAGACCCAGCACAGCACAGACCCAACACAGCACAGACCCAACACAGCACAGACCCAACACATCACAGACCCAACACAGCACAGACCCAGCACAGCACATACCCAACACAACACAGACCCAACACAGCACAGCACAGACCCAACACAACACAGAAACAACACAGCACGGACCCAACACAGCACAGACCCAACACAGCACAGACCCAACACAGCACAGACCCAACACAGCACAACACAGACCCAACACAGCACAACACAGACCCAACAAAGCACAGCACAGACCCAACACAGCACAGACCCAACACAGCACAGACTCAACACAACACAGACCCAACACATCACAGACCCAGCACAGCACAGACCCAGCACAGCACAGACCCAACACAGCACAGACCCAACACAGCACAGACCCAACACAGCACAGACCCAGCACAGCACAGACCCAACACAACACAGACCCAACACAGCACAACACAGATCCAACACAGCACAGCACAGACCCAACACAACACAGACCCAGCACAGCACAGACCCAACACAGCACAGACCCAACACAGCACAGACCCAGCACAGCACAGACCCAACACAGCACAGACCCGACACAGCACAGCACAGACCCAACACAGCACAGACCCAACACAGCACAAACCCAACACAACACAACACAGACCCAACACAGCACAGCACAGATCCAACACAGCACAGACCCGACACAGCACAGACCCAACACAACACAGACCCAACACAGCACAACACAGACCCAACACAGCACAGCACAGACCCAACACAGCACAGACCCAACACAGCACAGACCCAACACAGCACAGACTCAACACAACACAGACCCAACACATCACAGACCCAGCACAGCACAGACCCAGCACAGCACAGACCCAACACAGCACAGACCCAACACAGCACAGACCCAACACAGCACAGACCCAGCACAGCACAGACCCAACACAACACAGACCCAACACAGCACAGCACAGACCCAACACAACACAGACCCAACACAGCACAGACCCAACACAGCACAAACCCAACACAACACAACACAGACCCAACACAGCACAGCACAGATCCAACACAGCACAGACCCGACACAGCACAGACCCAACACAACATTGACCCAACACAACACAGACCCAACACAACACAGACCCAACACAACACAGACCCAGCACAGCACAGACCCAGCACAGCACAGACCCAACACAGCACAGACCCGACACAGCACAGCACAGACCCAAACACAGCATAGCACAGACCCAACACAGCACAGACCCAACACAGCACAAACCCAACACAACACAACACAGACCCAACACAGCACAGCACAGATCCAACACAGCACAGACCCAACACAGCACAGACCCAACACAACACAGACCCAACACAGCACAGCACAGACCCAACACAGCACAGCACAGACCCAACACAGCACAGACCCAACACAGCACAGACCCAACACAGCACAGACCCAACACAACACAGACCCAACACAACACAGACCCAACACAACACAGACCCAACACAGCACAGACACAACACAACACAGACCCAACACAGCACAGACCCAACACAACACAGACCCAACACAGCACAGACCCAACACAACACAGACCCAACACAGCACAGACCCAACACAACACAGACCCAACACAACACAACACAGACCCAACACAGCACAGACCCAGCACAGCACAGACCCAACACAACACAGACCCAACACAGCACAGCACAGACCCAACACAACACAGACCCAACACAGCACAGACCCAACACAGCACAAACCCAACACAACACAACACAGACCCAACACAGCACAGCACAGATCCAACACAGCACAGACCCGACACAGCACAGACCCAACACAACATTGACCCAACACAACACAGACCCAACACAACACAGACCCAACACAGCACAGACCCAACACAGCACAGACCCAACACAGCACAGACCCAACACAGCACAGACCCAACACAACACAGACCCAACACAGCACAGACCCAACACAGCACAGCACGGACCCAACACAGCACAGCACAGACCCAACACAACACAGACCCAACACAGCACAGCACAGACCCGACACAGCACAGACCCAACACAACACAGACCCAACACAGCACAGACCCAACACAGCACAGACCCAACACAGCACAGACCCAACACAGCACAGACCCAACACAACACAGACCCAACACAGCACAGACCCAACACATCACGGACCCAACACAGCACAGCACGGACCCAACACAGCACAGCACAGACCCAACACAACACAGACCCAACACAGCACAGCACAGACCCAGCACAGCACAGACCCAGCACAGCACAGCACAGACCCAACACAACACAGACCCAACACAGCACAGCACAGACCCAACACAGCACAGACCCAGCACAGCACAGCACAGACCCAACACAGCACAGACCCAACACAGCACAGCACAGACCCAACACAACACAGACCCAACACAACACAGACCCAACACAGCACAACACAGACCCAACACAGCACAGCACAGACCCAACACAGCACAGACCCAACACAGCACAGACCCAACACAGCACAGACCCAGCACAGCACAGACCCAACACAACACAGACCCAACACAGCACAACACAGATCCAACACAGCACAGACCCAACACAACACAGACCCAACACAGCACAGACCCAGCACAGCACAGACCCAACACAGCACAGACCCAACACAGCACAGCACAGACCCAACACAGCACAGACCCAACACAGCACAAACCCAACACAACACAACACAGACCCAACACAGCACAGCACAGATCCAAAACAGCACAGACCCGACACAGCACAGACCCAACACAACACAGACCCAACACAGCACAACACAGACCCAACACAGCACAGCACAGACCCAACACAGCACAGACCCAACACAGCACAGACTCAACACAACACAGACCCAACACATCACAGACCCAGCACAGCACAGACCCAGCACAGCACAGACCCAGCACAGCACAGACCCAACACAGCACAGACCCAACACAGCACAGACCCAACACAGCACAGACCCAACACAGCACAGACCCAACACAGCACAGACCCAGCACAGCACAGACCCAACACAACACAGACCCAACACAGCACAGCACAGACCCAACACAACACAGACCCAACACAGCACAGACCCAGCACAGCACAGACCCAGCACAGCACAGACCCAACACAGCACAGACCCAACACAGCACAGACCCAACACAGCACAAACCCAACACAACACAGACCCAACACAACACAGACCCAACACAGCACAGCACAGACCCAGCACAGCACAGACCCGACACAGCACAGACCCGACACAACACTGACCCAACACAACACAGACCCAACACAGCACAGACCCAACACAGCACAGACCCAACACAGCACAGACCCAACACAACACAGACCCAACACAACACAGACCCAACACAGCACAGCACGGACCCAACACAGCACAGCACAGACCCAACACAACACAGACCCAACACAGCACAGCACAGACCCAGCACAGCACAGACCCAGCACAGCACAGCACAGACCCAACACAACACAGACCCAACACAGCACAGCACAGACCCAACACAGCACAGACCCAGCACAGCACAGCACAGACCTAACACAGCACAGACCCAACACAGCACAGACCCAACACAGCACAGCACAGACCCAACACAACACAGACCCAACACAGCACAACACAGACCCAACACAGCACAGCACAGACCCAACACAGCACAGCACAGACCCAACACAGCACAGACCCAACACAGCACAGACCCAACACAGCACAGACCCAACACAGGCCGCAGCGCAGCAACAGTGTGTGATGTCACAACTGGGCTAAACGTTAAACAGTTTTCATCTCATTCAAAGGGAACCAGGCAGCGTACGGCTGCCGATGGCTGTCATACCAGACGTTTAATATGAAAAACTACAGTCACAACAGAGTGATGAATCTTGTTTGATGAACAGAGCCCCTTGGGCATATAGAAATAGTGTGCTTTTAATTTAGTAAGGCTGCTATTACAGAGATAGTTTGTGTTTTCGGAGGGGAGGACTGTTGGGGTTCAATTAGAACAGTGAATCCTGGGGCAGCGTTCTCTCTCCGCTGCATTAAAGGGTCATATTGTGACGTTCGTTTCTATTCATCTTCTCAGTCAAAGCTGTTCTCCATTAGCCAATACAGTGAGGCTTCACACTGGTATTGATCTGCTTTTTGGAAAGACAACCCTGCATCCTCGATGGCCCACTGTTCCCTGCGTATTCACACCCTATTATATGTGGGCTCTGATCTAGGGTAGGGCACTACGGAAGGAAATAGGCTGCCATTTGAGACGCAGGGCGCGTAACAGGTTTGTGGTCGATGGGTTGCATTAGAGCTGATGGCATAGTCTCTCTGAATGTCTCTCTCTGTCTCTCTCTCTCTGTCTGTCTCTCTCTCTCTCTCTCTCTGTCTGTCTGTCTGTCTGTCTGTCTGTCTGTCTGTCTGTCTCCCTCTCTGTCTCCCTCTCTGTCTCTCTCTCTGTCTCTCTCTCTCTCTGCATTCTAGATATTTATACGGTGGTAACCTCCGCTCTGCGTGCTGTTCTCTCTAGTTCCTCTAGCATTTCCCCGGCAGGCTCTCCATGCTTTAAATGCCACTATCAATAGCATGTATTGTCCATCAGCCTGCGGGGCCTCACTTTAACTTCTTCAGAGTTCATCTCTAAAACGAAGTCTCTCCCCCCCGTCGCTAAGGGAAACTCTCAGCCCAGGCCCCTTTCTCTAGCATGTTGTTGTGTTGAGAAGCCAGGGAAACTCTCAGCCCAGGCCCCTTTCTCTAGCATGTTGTTGTGCTGAGAAGCCAGGGAAACTCTCAGCCCAGGCCCCTTTCTCTAGCATGTTGTTGTGTTGAGAAGCCAGGGAAACTCTCAGCCCAGGCCCCTTTCTCTAGCATGTTGTTGATCTGAGAAGCCAGGGAAACTCTCAGCCCAGGCCCCTTTCTCTAGCATGTTGTTGTGCTGAGAAGCCAGGGAAACTCTCAGCCCAGGCCCCTTTCTCTAGCATGTTGTTGATCTGAGAAGCCAGGGAAACTCTCAGCCCAGGCCCCTTTCTCTAGCATGTTGTTGATCTGAGAAGCCAGGGAAACTCTCAGCCCAGGCCCCTTTCTCTAGCATGTTGTTGATCTGATAAGCCAGGGAAACTCTCAGCCCAGGCCCCTTTCTCCAGCATGTTGTTGATCTGAGAAGCCAGGGAAACTCTCAGCCCAGGCCCCTTTCTCCAGCATGTTGTTGATCTGAGAAGCCAGGGAAACTCTCAGCCCAGGCCCCTTTCTCCAGCATGTTGTTGATCTGGAGAAGCCAGGGAAACTCTCAGCCCAGGCCCCTTTCTCCAGCATGTTGTTGATCTGAGAAGCCAGGGAAACTTTCCCCAGCCCAGGCCCGCTTTCTAGCATGTTGTTGATCTGAGAAGCCAGGAAACTCTCAGCCCAGGCCCCCTTTCTCCAGCATGTTGTTGATCTGAGAAGCCAGGAAACTCTCAGCCCAGGCCCCTTTCTCCAGCATGTTGTTGATCTGAGAGCCAGGGAAACTCTCAGCCCAGGCCCCTTTCTCCAGCATGTTGTTGATCTGAGAAGCCAGGGAAACTTCTCAGCCCAGGCCCCTTTCTCTCCAGCATGTTGTTGATCTGAGAAGCCAGGGAAACTCTCAGCCCAGGCCCTTTCTCCAGCATGTTGTTGATCTGAGAAGCCAGGAAACTCTCAGCCCAGGCCCCTTTCTCTAGCATGTTGTTGATCTGATAAGCCAGGGAAACTCTCAGCCCAGTCCCGCTTTCTAGCATGTTGTTGATCTGATAAGCCAGGGAAACTCTCAGCCCAGGCCCGCTTTCTCCAGCATGTTGTTGATCTGAGAAGCCAGGGAAACTCTCAGCCCAGGCCCCTTTCCTTTCTCTCCAGCATGTTGTTGATCTGAGAAGCCAGGGAAACTCTCAGCCCAGGCCCCTTTCTCCAGCATGTTGTTGATCTGAGAAGCCAGGGAAACTCTCAGCCCAGGCCCCTTTCTCCAGCATGTTGTTGATCTGAGAAGCCAGGGAAACTCTCAGCCCAGGCCCCTTTCTCCAGCATGTTGTTGATCTGAGAAGCCAGGGAAACTCTCAGCCCAGGCCCGCTTTCTAGCATGTTGTTGATCTGAGTAGCCAGGGAAACTCTCAGCCCAGGCCCCTTTCTCCAGCATGTTGTTGATCTGATAGTCAGGAAACTCTCAGCCCAGGCCCCCTTTCTCCAGCATGTTGTTGATCTGGAGGAAGCCAGGGAAAACTCTCAGCCCAGGCCCCTTTCTCTAGCATGTTGTTGATCTGAGAAGCCAGGGAAACTCTCAGCCCAGGCCCCTTTCTCCAGCATGTTGTTGATCTGAGAAGCCAGGGAAACTCTCAGCCCAGGCTCCCTTTCTCTAGCATGTTGTTGATCTGAGAAGCCAGGGAAACGCCAGCCCAGGCCCCTTTCTCCAGCATGTTGTTGATCTGAGAAGCCAGGGAAACGCTCAGCCCTTTGGGATGGATGGATCTCTTCACTAACACCTTTTCAATACGTTGGAATGCTATTTCTGATGTTTTTGTGGGGGAAGTTCCACATGAAATATCCCAAAAACAAACGACTGTTGGTTGAGACATTCAGAATGGTTTCAATGCTACTGAAGTGCGGCACAGAAATGTGAATCCATCCGTCACATTCGTCTCTTTATCTCTTAAGACTCTGGCAGAGAGAGAGAACAAGAATGGCAGGTCGAATACCCACTTGAGTGAGTCCATTGGTGCTCGTTGAGCAGAGAGACAGAGGCCTTCTGTGAGATGAGTAGAAGTCTCTGCTTTTCTCTTTTCTTAGTCTCTTTCTGATCCTCCTTCTGTCGGTGGAGGAACACGTCACTCCCCGAGAGTCATTCTCTGTTCTCCACATGTTGGCCTTATTTCGCTCTCTTGTTTACAAATTGGGACTTTCGGTATCTCTCAAACTGTATTCGGCACCAAAAGAAAACTTGTCAAATCGGAATAATTAGAACAGCATGTCATTTAAATGACATGCTGAACTTATTTCAACATAATGTTTATTGCAGAGAGAGAGAGAGAGAGAGAGAGAGAGAGAAAGACTGAAACACATAGTTGTATGTATTAATAGTGGTATAATCCATATCTGTATCCCAAATAGCACCCTATTCCCTATATAGGGCCCATAAGGCTCTGGTCAAAAGTAGTGCACTATGTAAGGAATAGGGTGTAATTAGGGTGTAATTTGATAATTTGATGTTGTGTTGTTGTTGCGTACAGAGATGAACAGTATATTTCTGTTACATGTATTTCATTAAATATGTATTTTAAATTACTTCTGAATGTTTTGTAAATTGTATTACCCTGGGCTGAACTACACTCCAGTGTATTTTGTAAGACGATACCCCTTCGAGAGCTGTAATTTGTATTTTCAAAAAATACTTTTCTATACCTTTTCACCCTGTACTGGTATCAGAAGTCGGACGGATATTGATTGAACGAACCGTACACGGATTCTGGTGGCACTATGGTGTGGATAAGAAAAATGAACAATTGCAAAGCATGCTGAGTATTATTCTAACGATCTCTCCCGTATTAATACCCAGGGTGCTTTGCAGTTCATTTTTGGTATGTTCATTTTTCACATATAGCAGACGCTGTTATCCATTGCTCAAGGTAGATAGACAGCAGCAGCAGCGTATCACGGTCACAGCAAGTACAACCTTTTGCAATCAAGCATTGAGAATGTAGTTGCTGTTCTGGCTGGCTGCTTTTAATACAAGTATTTTAATTCAATAAATTTACAAAAAAACAAGTATTTTGTAATACAATTATTTTGTAGTTTATTTTGTGGTTTATTTTGGTACATTGATCTTGATGGTATTTAGTAAGTTATTTTCGCCATCCCTGGTTGCATAGGAGAGTAAGCCCACCTATGACCTCTGACAGTTTAACCACAGTGATTTCAATGTGATTATGATGCCACAGTCAGTCGGGACACATTGTCTAGATTACCTTTCAGTCCCATCCATAATCCTTACCGTGTGCTCTACCTAACATATGTTGATGTACGTTGGCCTTTCCTGCAGTCAATTGACCTAGTGGCCTCATGGGTGGAATGTTGATCATATTTTTCTTCCTTTCGTAATGAATAATCATTACTTCAAAAACCCGGCTGAAAATGTGCTGTTTCTATGTTGGTTTTGTTATAGGTCAGTCTTCGGTGATGTATATAAAGTGTAATATTGGGATGCAAACTGAAAATGTAATACATTTCAACTCTATATCTGACATGGTCTTCTTTTTTGCCTAGCCAATAACCATGTGTGTGAGTTGTATACTTTTGATTGAGAGTAGGTTTGTTTAAGACTACCCAGAAAGCCTCTGTGTGACCCTGATTCAGCCCGCTGCAGTACAAGGTTTAACATGTAGCTGTACTCATGGGCGCCCGACTTTGTCTGAAAGTGGGAGTGTAAACAGAACATCCATCATCCTGGTGAAAATAAGCTCTTTGTCTTTGTCAAACTAATGCCTGTGCGTATTTCCAGCGTGGAACATGTGTTTAGAGTGGTTATAACCTAACCCTAGGCTAACCAAGTCTAAAAGGCACTAGCAGTTCGCAAAGTAGTCTAAGCGGGAAAATAGACTGAACAAGCAATTATTCCAAAACGGAAGCTCGTTGTTGGAACACATATTTCCCTGCTTCAATCAACCAGTCCATTTTGAGTTTCATGATGAAACTCTCGTCATTTGGCAAGGAACGCAGCTTGTGAATCCCCTTGAGTGTCTCATCAGTTAGATCCGTTTTTACAGGCTTTTATTTATGTAGACTTTAACGGGAGTTTGTTTGCACACTCAAGACGTGTGTGTAGAGAGAGCAGTCAGAACACAACTGAGCCCAAAGTGAGTGTGACATGGAGGGAAAAGGGAATTTAGGCAGAAGAACAAGCTTGATGCTTGGCTTTGTTTCCCAAAATGCACATGTAGAACTACGGAAAACTAGAGTCAACATGTAGAACTATGGAACACTAGAGTCAACATGTAGAACTACGGAACACTAGAGTCAACATGTAGAACTATGGAACACTAGAGTCAACATGTAGGACTATGGAACACTAGAGTCAACATCTAGGAATATGGAACACTACAGTCAACATGTAGGACTATGGAACACTACAGTCAACATGTAGGAGTATGGAACACTAGAGTCAACATGTAGAACTATGGAACACTAGAGTCAACATGTAGAACTACGGAACACTAGAGTCAACATGTAGGACTATGGAACACTAGAGTCAACATCTAGGAATATGGAACACTACAGTCAACATGTAGGACTATGGAACACTAGAGTCAACATGTAGGACTATGGAACACTAGAGTCAACATGTAGGACTATGGAACACTAGAGTCAACATGTAGAACTACGGAACACTAGAGTCAACATGTAGAACTACGGAACACCAGAGTCAACATGTAGGACTACGGAACACAAGAGTCAACATGTAGAACTACGGAACACTAGAGTCAACATGTAGAACTACGGAACACCAGAGTCAACATGTAGGACTATGGGACACCAGAGTCAACATGTAGAACTACGGAACACTAGAGTCAACATGTAGGACTATGGAACACTAGAGTCAACATGTAGAACTATGGAACACTAGAGTCAACATGTAGAACTACGGAACACTAGAGTCAACATGTAGAACTACGGAACACTAGAGTCAACATGTAGGACTATGGAACACTAGAGTCAACATCTAGGAATATGGAACACTACAGTCAACATGTAGGACTATGGAACACTAGAGTCAACATGTAGGACTATGGAACACTAGAGTCAACATGTAGGACTATGGAACACTAGAGTCAACATGTAGAACTACGGAACACTAGAGTCAACATGTAGAACTACGGAACACCTGAGTCAACATGTAGGACTACGGAACACAAGAGTCAACATGTAGAACTACGGAACACTAGAGTCAACATGTAGAACTACGGAACACTAGAGTCAACATGTAGGACTATGGAACACTAGAGTCAACATGTAGAACTATGGAACACTAGAGTCAACATGTAGAACTACGGAACACTAGAGTCAACATGTAGAACTACGGAACACTAGAGTCAACATGTAGAACTACGGAACACCAGAGTCAACATGTAGAACTACGGAACACTAGAGTCAACATGTAGGACTATGGAACACTAGAGTCAACATGTAGGACTATGGAACACTACAGTCAACATGTAGGACTATGGAACACTAGAGTCAACATGTAGAACTACGGAACAGTAGAGTCAACATGTAGGACTATGGAACACTAGAGTCAACATGTAGGACTATGGAACACTAGAGTCAACATGTAAGACTATGGAACACTAGAGTCAACATGTAGGACTATGGAACACTAGAGTCAACATGTAGGACTATGGAACACTAGAGTCAACATGTTAGGACTATGGAACACTAGAGTCAACATGTAGGACTATGGAACACCAGAGTCAACATGTAGGACTACGGAACACTAGAGTCAACATGTAGGACTATGGAACACTAGAGTCAACATGTAGGACTATGGAACACTAGAGTCAACATGTAGGACTATGGAACACTAGAGTCAACATGTAGGACTACGGAACACTAGAGTCAACATGTAGGACTATGGAACACTAGAGTCAACATGTAGGACTATGGAACATTGGAGTCAACATGTCAGTATTGTAGCTAGGTGTGTATATAGTTAGGTCAGTGTATTGTAACTAGGTGTGTATGTAGCTAGGTCAGTGTATTGTAGCTAGGTGTGTATATAGCTAGGTCAGTATATTGTTACTAGGTGTGTATATAGCTAGGTCGGTGTATTGTATCTAGGTGTGTATATAGCTAGGTCAGTGTATTGTAACTAGGTGTGTATATAGCTAGGTCAGTGTATTGTAACTAGGTATGTATATAGCTAGGTCAGTGTATTGTATCTAGGTATGTATATAGCTAGGTCAGTGTATTGTAACTAGGTGTGTATATAGCTAGGTCAGTGTATTGTAACTAGGTGTGTATATAGCTAGGTCAGTGTATTGTATCTAGGTATGTATATAGCTAGGTCAGTGTATTGTATCTAGGTGTGTATATAGCTAGGTCAGTGTATTGTATCTAGGTGTGTATATAGCTAGGTCAGTGTATTGTATCTAGGTGTGTATATAGCTAGGTCAGTGTATTGTAACTAGGTGTGTATATAGCTAGGTCAGTGTATTGTATCTAGGTATGTATATAGCTAGGTCAGTGTATTGTATCTAGGTGTGTATATAGATAGGTCAGTGTATTGTAACTAGGTGTGTATATACTGTAGCTAGGTCAGTGTATTGTAACTAGGTGTGTATATAGCTAGGTCAGTGTATTGTACCTAGGTGTGTATGTAGCTAGGTCAGTGTATTGTATCTAGGTGTGTATATAGCTAGGTCAGTGTATTGTAACTAGGTGTGTATATAGCTAGGTCAGTGTATTGTAACTAGGTGTGTATATAGTTAGGTCAGTGTATTGTATCTAGGTGTGTATATAGCTAGGTCAGTGTATTGTATCTAGGTGTGTATGTAGCTAGGTCAGTGTATTGTATCTAGGTGTGTATATAGCTAGGTCAGTGTATTGTAACTAGGTGTGTATATAGCTAGGTCAGTGTATTGTAACTAGGTGTGTATATAGTTAGGTCAGTGTATTGTATCTAGGTGTGTATATAGCTAGGTCAGTGTATTGTAACTAGGTGTGTATATAGCTAGGTCAGTGTATTGTAACTAGGTGTGTATATAGCTAGGTCAGTGTATTGTAACTAGGTGTGTATATAGCTAGGTGAGTGTATTGTAACTAGGTGTGTATATAGCTAGGTCAGTGTATTGTATCTAGGTGTGTATATAGCTAGGTCAGTGTATTGTAGCTAGGTGTGTATATAGCTAGGTCAGTGTATTGTATCTAGGTGTGTATATAGCTAGGTCAGTGTATTGTAACTAGGTGTGTATATACTGTAGCTAGGTCAGTGTATTGTATCTAGGTGTGTATATAGTTAGGTCAGTGTATTGTAACTAGGTGTGTATATAGCTAGGTCAGTGTATTGTAACTAGGTGTGTATATAGTTAGGTCAGTGTATTGTATCTAGGTGTGTATATAGCTAGGTCAGTGTATTGTAACTAGGTGTGTATATAGCTAGGTCAGTGTATTGTAGCTAGGTGTGTATATACTGTAGCTAGGTCAGTGTATTGTATCTAGGTGTGTATATAGCTAGGTCAGTGTATTGTATCTAGGTGTGTATATAGCTAGGTCAGTGTATTGTATCTAGGTGTGTATATAGCTAGGTCAGTGTATTGTATCTAGGTGTGTATATAGATAGGTCAGTGTATTGTATCTAGGTGTGTATATAGATAGGTCAGTGTATTGTATCTAGGTGTGTATATACTGTAGCTAGGTCAGTGTATTGTAGCTAGGTGTGTATATAGCTAGGTCAGTGTATTGTAACTAGGTGTGTATATAGCTAGGTCAGTGTATTGTATCTAGGTGTGTATATAGCTAGGTCAGTGTATTGTATCTAGGTATGTATATAGCTAGGTCAGTGTATTGTATCTAGGTATGTATATAGCTAGGTCAGTGTATTGTAACTAGGTGTGTATATAGCTAGGTCAGTGTATTGTATCTAGGTGTGTATATAGCTAGGTCAGTGTATTGTAGCTAGGTGTGTATATAGCTAGGTCAGTGTATTGTAACTAGGTGTGTATATAGCTAGGTCAGTGTATTGTATCTAGGTGTGTATATAGCTAGGTCAGTGTATTGTAGCTAGGTGTGTATATAGCTAGGTCAGTGTATTGTATCTAGGTGTGTATATAGCTAGGTCAGTGTATTGTAGCTAGGTGTGTATATAGCTAGGTCAGTGTATTGTATCTAGGTGTGTATATAGCTAGGTCAGTGTATTGTAGCTAGGTATGTATATAGTTAGGTCAGTGTATTGTATCTAGGTATGTATATAGCTAGGTCAGTGTATTGTATCTAGGTATGTATATAGCTAGGTCAGTGTATTGTAGCTAGGTATGTATATAGCTAGGTCGGTGTATTGTATCTAGGTGTGTATATAGTTAGGCATGGTGCCAGGTGCTCAGCTTTAAAGCAGTGACATTGTCGTTGAGCGATGTGCTGGAGGTCATAGCGGGATATAATTTATTGGCCAGCGTGTGTGTGTGAGTGCCTGCATGTGTGTGTGTACGTGAGTCTGTGTAGATTCGTGTTAGTGCTGATGAGTGACACCAGATCATCAGTCACATGTGGCCCTCAAAACAACCCGGCCTCAGCTCTGGACCAGGACAGACACATCATAATCATCTCTCATGTCCTCACCAATCCCAGGGGAGAGAGAGGGTTGGCAGGGTTCACGTCATTATGCATACCCTAGTCCTACTATATCTACCACCTCAAAGTCATAACGTGATCACACACCTATTCATAGACCGTTTGTTAGTTACTTCAACTTAACATAGCTACTTTATAATGTGTTGTTAGTTACTACAACTTAACATAGCTACTTTATAATGTGTTGTTAGTTACTACAACTTAACATAGCTACTTTATAATGTGTTGTTAGTTACTACAACTTAACATAGCTACTTTATAATGTGTTGTTAGTTACTTCAAATTAACATAGCTACTTTATAATGTGTTGTTAGTTTCTACAACTTAACATAGCTACTTTATAATGTGTTGTTAGTTACTACAACTTAACATAGCTACTTTATAATGTGTTGTTAGTTACTACAACTTAACATAGCTACTTTATAATGTGTTGTTAGTTACTACAACTTAACATAGCTACTTTATAATGTGTTGTTAGTTACTTCAACTTAACATAGCTACTTTATAATGTGTTGTTAGTTACTACAACTTAACATAGCTACTTTATAATGTGTTGTTAGTTACTACAACTTAACATAGCTACTTTATAATGTGTTGTTAGTTACTACAACTTAACATAGCTACTTTATAATGTGTTGTTAGTTACTACAACTTAACATAGCTACTTTATAATGTGTTGTTAGTTACTTCAACTTAACATAGCTACTTTATAATGTGTTGTTAGTTACTTCAACTTAACATAGCTACTTTATAATGTGTTGTTAGTTACTACAACTTAACATAGCTACTTTATAATGTGTTGTTAGTAACTACAACTTAACATAGCTACTTTATAATGTGTTGTTAGTTACTACAACTTAACATAGCTACTTTATAATGTGTTGTTAGTAACTACAACTTAACATAGCTACTTCATAATGTGTTGTTAGTTACTTCAACTTAACATAGCTACTTTATAATGTGTTGTTAGTTACTACAACTTAACATAGCTACTTTATAATGTGTTGTTAGTTACTACAACTTAACATAGCTACTTTATAATGTGTTGTTAGTTACTTCAACTTAACATAGCTACTTTTAATGTGTTGTTAGTTACTAAAACTTAACATAGCTACTTTATAATGTGTTGTTAGTTACTACAACTTAACATAGCTACTTTATAATGTGTTGTTAGTTACTACAACTTAACATAGCTACTTTATAATGTGTTGTTAGTTACTACAACTTAACATAGCTACTTTATAATGTGTTGTTAGTTACTACAACCTAACATAGCTACTTTATAATGTGTTGTTAGTTACTTCAACTTAACATAGCTACTTTATAATGTGTTGTTAGTTACTACAACTTAACATAGCTACTTTATAAAGTGTTGTTATTTACTTCAACTTAACATAGCTACTTTATAATGTGTTGTTAGTTACTACAACTTAACATAGCTACTTTATAATGTGTTGTTAGTTACTACAACTTAACATAGCTACTTTATAATGTGTTGTTAGTTACTACAACTTAACATAGCTACTTTATAATGTGTTGTTAGTTACTTCAACTTAACATAGCTACTTTATAATGTGTTGTTAGTTACTACAACTTAACATAGCTACTTTATAATGTGTTGTTAGTTACTACAACTTAACATAGCTACTTTATAATGTGTTGTTAGTTACTACAACTTAACATAGCTACTTTATAATGTGTTGTTAGTTACTACAACTTAACATAGCTACTTTATAATGTGTTGTTAGTTACTTCAACTTAACATAGCTACTTTATAATGTGTTGTTAGTTACTTCAACTTAACATAGCTACTTTATAATGTGTTGTTAGTTACTACAACTTAACATAGCTACTTTATAATGTGTTGTTAGTAACTACAACTTAACATAGCTACTTTATAATGTGTTGTTAGTTACTACAACTTAACATAGCTACTTTATAATGTGTTGTTAGTAACTACAACTTAACATAGCTACTTCATAATGTGTTGTTAGTTACTTCAACTTAACATAGCTACTTTATAATGTGTTGTTAGTTACTACAACTTAACATAGCTACTTTATAATGTGTTGTTTGTTACTACAACTTAACATAGCTACTTTATAATGTGTTGTTAGTTACTTCAACTTAACATAGCTACTTTTAATGTGTTGTTAGTTACTAAAACTTAACATAGCTACTTTATAATGTGTTGTTAGTTACTACAACTTAACATAGCTACTTTATAATGTGTTGTTAGTTACTACAACTTAACATAGCTACTTTATAATGTGTTGTTAGTTACTACAACTTAACATAGCTACTTTATAATGTGTTGTTAGTTACTACAACCTAACATAGCTACTTTATAATGTGTTGTTAGTTACTTCAACTTAACATAGCTACTTTATAATGTGTTGTTAGTTACTACAACTTAACATAGCTACTTTATAAAGTGTTGTTATTTACTTCAACTTAACATAGCTACTTTATAATGTGTTGTTAGTTACTACAACTTAACATAGCTACTTTATAATGTGTTGTTAGTTACTTCAACTTAACATAGCTACTTTATAATGTGTTGTTAGTTACTAAAACTTAACATAGCTACTTTATAATGTGTTGTTAGTTACTACAACTTAACATAGCTACTTTATAATGTGTTGTTAGTTACTACAACTTAACATAGCTACTTTATAATGTGTTGTTAGTTACTACAACTTAACATAGCTACTTTATAATGTGTTGTTAGTTACTTCAACTTAACATAGCTACTTTATAATGTGTTGTTAGTTACTACAACTTAACATAGCTACTTTATAATGTGTTGTTAGTTACTACAACCTAACATAGCTACTTTATAATGTGTTGTTAGTTACTTCAACTTAACATAGCTACTTTATAATGTGTTGTTAGTTACTACAACTTAACATAGCTACTTTATAATGTGTTGTTAGTTACTACAACTTAACATAGCTACTTTATAATGTGTTGTTAGTTACTTCAACTTAACATAGCTACTTTATAATGTGTTGTTAGTTACTACAACTTAACATAGCTACTTTATAATGTGTTGTTAGTTACTTCAACTTAACATAGCTACTTTATAATGTGTTGTTAGTTACTACAACTTAACATAGCTACTTTATAATGTGTTGTTATTTACTTCAACTTAACATAGCTACTTTATAATGTGTTGTTAGTTACTACAACTTAACATAGCTACTTTATAATGTGTTGTTAGTTACTACAACTTAACATAGCTACTTCATAATGTGTTGTTAGTTACTACAACCTAACATAGCTACTTTATAATGTGTTGTTAGTTACTACAACTTAACATAGCTACTTCATAATGTGTTGTTAGTTACTACAACTTAACATAGCTACTTTATAATGTGTTGTTAGTTACTTCAACTTAACATAGCTACTTTATAATGTGTTGTTAGTTACTACAACTTAACATAGCTACTTTATAATGTGTTGTTAGTTACTACAACTTAACATAGCTACTTTTAATGTGTTGTTAGTTACTACAACTTAACATAGCTACTTCATAATGTGTTGTTAGTTACTTCAACTTAACATAGCTACTTTATAATGTGTTGTTAGTTACTACAACTTAACATAGCTACTTTATAATGTGTTGTTAGTTACTTCAACTTAACATAGCTACTTTATAATGTGTTGTTAGTTACTTCAACTTAACATAGCTACTTTATAATGTGTTGTTAGTTACTACAACTTAACATAGCTACTTCATAATGTGTTGTTAGTTACTTCAACTTAACATAGCTACTTTATAATGTGTTGTTAGTTACTACAACTTAACATAGCTACTTTATAATGTGTTGTTAGTTACTTCAACTTAACATAGCTACTTTATAATGTGTTGTTAGTTACTTCAACTTAACATAGCTACTTTATAATGTGTTGTTAGTTACTACAACTTAACATAGCTACTTTATAATGTGTTGTTAGTTACTACAACTTAACATAGCTACTTCATAATGTGTTGTTAGTTACTACAACTTAACATAGCTACTTTATAATGTGTTGTTAGTTACTTCAACTTAACATAGCTACTTCATAATGTGTTGTTAGTTACTTCAACTTAACATAGCTACTTTTAATGTGTTGTTAGTTACTACAACTTAACATAGCTACTTCATAATGTGTTGTTAGTTACTTCAACTTAACATAGCTACTTTATAATGTGTTGTTAGTTACTACAACTTAACATAGCTACTTTATAATGTGTTGTTAGTTACTTCAACTTAACATAGCTACTTTATAATGTGTTGTTAGTTACTTCAACTTAACATAGCTACTTTATAATGTGTTGTTAGTTACTACAACTTAACATAGCTACTTTATAATGTGTTGTTAGTTACTACAACTTAACATAGCTACTTCATAATGTGTTGTTAGTTACTACAACTTAACATAGCTACTTTATAATGTGTTGTTAGTTACTTCAACTTAACATAGCTGCTTCATAATGTGTTGTTAGTTACTTCAACTTAACATAGCTACTTTATAATGTGTTGTTAGTTACTTCAACTTAACATAGCTACTTTATAATGTGTTGTTAGTTACTACAACTTAACATAGCTACTTTATAATGTGTTGTTAGTTACTACAACCTAACATAGCTACTTTATAATGTGTTGTTAGTTACTTCAACTTAGCATAGCTACTTAATTTATACATTGTTATTGTCAAAGTGCATTCAGAAAGTTTTCAGACCCCTTGACTTCTTTTAACATACATTTTGTTACCTTACAGCCTTGTATTGAAATGGATGAAATTGTATTTTTCCCCCTCATCAATCTACACACAATACCCCATAATGACATCACAATACCCCATAATGACATCACAATACCCCATAATGACATCACAATAATCCATAATGACATCACAATACCCCATAATGTAGAAATGTGTGCAAATGTATATATTTTTTAAACACGTAAATATCACGTTTACATAAGTATTCAGACCCTTTACTCAGTACTTTTGGCAGCGATTACAGCCTCGAGTCTTCTTGGTACACCTGTATTTGGGGAGTTTCTCCCAGTCTTCTCTGTAGATCCTCTCGTGCTCTGTAAAGTTGGATGGGGAGCATCTCTGCACAGCTATTTTCAGGTCTCTCCAGAGATGTTTTGATTGGGTTCAAGTCCTGGCTCTGGCTGTGCCACTCAAGGACATTCAGAGACTTGTCCCGAAGCCACTCCTGCGTTCTCTTGGCTGTGTGCTTAGGGTCGTTGTCCAGTCTGAGGTCCTGAGCGCTCTGGAGCAGGTTTTCATTAAGGATATCTCTGTACTTTGCACTGTTCATCTTTCCCTCAACCCTGACTAGTATCCCAGTCCCTGCCGCTGAAAAACATCCCCACAGCATAATGCTGCCACCACCATGCTTCACCATAGGGATGTTGCCAGGTTTCCTCCAGACGTGACGCTTGGCAGTCAGGCCAAAGAGTTCAGTCTTGGTTTCATCAGACCAGAGAATCTTGTTTCTCATGGTCTGAGAGTCTTTAGGTGTCTTTTGGCAAACTCCAAGCGGGCTGTCATGTGCCTTTTACTGGGGAGTGGCTTCCGTCTGGCCACTCTACCATAAAGGCCTGATTGGTGGAGTGCTGCAGAGATGGTTGTCCTTCTGGAATGTTCTCTCATCTCCTCTGAGGAGCTCTGTCAGAGTGACCATCGGGTTCTTGTTCTCCTCCCTGACCAAGGCCCTTTTCCCGTGATTTCTCAGTTTGGCCTGGGCGGCCAGCTCTAGGAAGAGTCTTGGTGGTTTCAAACTTCTTCCATTTAAGAATGATGGAGACCGCTGTGTTCTTGGGGACCTTTAATGCTGCCTAAATGTTTTGGTACCCTTCCCCAGATCTGTGCCTTGACACATTTCTGTCTCAGAGCTCTACGGACAATTCCTTCGACCTCATGGCTTGGTTTTTGCTCTGACGTGCACTGCCAACTGTGGGACCTTATATAGACAGGTGTGTGCCTTTCCAAATCATGTCCAATCAATTGAATTTACAACAGGTGGACTCCAATCAAGTTGTAGAAACATCTCAAGGATGATCAATGGAAACAGGATGCACCTGAGCTCAATTTCAACTCTCATAGAACGGTTCTGAACGCTTATGTAAATGAGGTATTTCTGTTTTAAGGTTTAATACATTTGCTAACATTTCCAAAAACCTGGTTTGGCTTTGTCATCATGGGGTATTGTGTGTAGATTGATAAGAAAAAAATAAATAATTGAATCCATTTTAGAATAAGGCTGTAGCGTAACAAAATGTGGGAAAAAGTCCAGGGGTCTCAATGCTTTCAGAATGCGCTGTATAAAGATAATTTGTAGTGTATGAGGAATCAGATATATTCCTCGGGCAGATAATACCTTCGTAAAATATCCCCTACGCGTGAGGACAAGCTCCTGTCAGTATTACCAAGACAGTCCTGCTTTGACTTAGAGTCTTAGCTACTTCTTGGAGAGAACTTCTGATGGATTCACAGGAAGTCCAACTCTGGCCAGATAGGAGGATCCAGAGGTTCAAGAGTCAACTGTTAAGTTCACTTGGTTCCCTTATTGGATTCTCCCCTTCCTTTCCATGCCTAATTATTTATCCCAATGAAGACGCAGCCCTGTTGTGTCCTCTGTTGAGTCCTTTGTCACCACAGTGGAAGCGATCTGCATTGATTTTATTTGCTCATTTCGTTTTTTAATTGCGTGGCTTTTCTCCCAGTGTAACTGGACCCTGCCCACAATCTCACCATTTAGGAACATATACGGTCAGGTGATATTCCCTCTCTGCCCTCTGCGAAGGACTGGCTGTGTGACTTAGCTAGTTATTAAGATGCACCAACAACAGAATTAATATAAATACTACCACCTAGTCCTTTTAAATAGTATGGTATGTTAAGGACTAACGGTAAAGTCTGAATCTTCAGAGAGAAGAGTAGAGATTTAGAGAGGAGAGAATAGATCAATCATTAACGGTTTAATTTCAACCTTTTTTAAGTCACGTTCATTTCAGAGAAAGTTTTAGTCCAACACTGATGATCTTTGACTTGAGAAACATTAACTACGGACCTATTACATTTTTCATAAGCAACAAGGTGACTTGCTACAGTAAGAAATATGTCATTCGTTCAGCCTGTCTATAGATGTAGTTCTCTGCTGTCGGCAACTGGCTGGGTTGAATTTGTGGCAAAGTCAGACTTTTCCACCTAGTTGCTTTTCGAATCCATTTAGAGAGAGCCATAATGACACCTTCCCTTCCTCCCACATCCCTTTAAGAGTTTGTGGTTTTCACCTAACATCACCTAACATCACCTAACACCACCTAACACCACCTAACACCACCTAACATCACCTAACACCACCTAACACCACCTATCACCACCTAACACCACCTAACACCACCTAACACCACCTAACACCACCTAACACCACCTATCATCACCTAACACCACCTAACACCACCTAACACCACCTATCACCACCTAACACCACCTAACACCACCTATCACCACCTAACACCACCTAACACCACCTAACACCACCTAACACCACCTATCACCACCTAACACCACCTAACATCACCTAACATCACCTAACACCACCTAACACCACCTAACACCACCTAACACCACCTATCACCACCTAACACCACCTAACACCACCTAACACCACCTAACACCACCTAACACCACCTAACACCACCTAACACCACCTAACACCACCTAACACCACCTAACACCACCTAACATCACCTAACACCACCTAACACCACCTATCATCACCTAACATCACCTAACACCACCTAACACCACCTACCACCACCTACCACCACCTAACACCACCTAACACCACCTAACACCACCTAACATCACCTAACACCACCTAACACCACCTATCATCACCTAACATCACCTAACACCACCTATCATCACCTAACACCACCTAACACCACCTAACATCACCTAACACCACCTAACACCACCTAACACCACCTAACATCACCTAACACCACCTTACATCACCTATCACCACCTATCACCACCTATCACCACCTATCACCACCTAACACCACCTAACACCACCTATCACCACCTAACACCACCTAACACCACCTAACACCACCTAACACCACCTAACACCACCTAACATCACCTAACACCACCTAACACCACCTAACACCACCTAACATCACCTAACATCACCTAACACCACCTAACACCACCTAACACCACCTAACATCACCTAACACCACCTATCACCACCTAACACCACCTAACACCACCTAACATCACCTAACACCACCTAACATCACCTAACACCACCTAACACCACCTAACACCACCTAACATCACCTAACACCACCTAACATCACCTAACACCTTGTCCTAGATGGACATAGAAGACCAGGTAGGTGAGACATACTGTACAATACGACATCCATCTAGCCTGGAGAACAAAATTATATTGTCCTAAAATCACTTTACAGTGAATATGCACAATCACTCTGCTACTACCAATACAATAGGTTATAGGCCTACTGTTTGATCAATTTGGCAGTTTACCATTTTGAAAACAGATTAGCCTACTGTTCCTAGATAGACATTGAAGACCAGGTAGTTTTTAGTGATGTCAATGTGTCAGTCAGCAAGCCTGTCATTCAATTTAGGACTCTGATAATAATGAAGTAGGCTACTGTGCCTAATTGGGAAGTCAAATCATTAAAATGACCAGCTGTGGATTTGTTTTAAATCGCATAGCCTACAGTCGGGAAGCGTGCACAGCAAATATGAAAATAGCTGATTGTTAAAGGTTGGGCTGTCTGTGAAACACATCTATAATAGTCTGTTCATGTAAAGTATCGCACCAAAGTGTGTTTCTAAATCTTTCGTCAGATCTTTCCTGAGAAATGTCCTCTAGCTGGGTCTGAGCTCTGAATGTGTGCGAAGGAGAAGAAATGCGTTGTTCAGAATGACATTGGTCTGCAAATCGCAGCGATAGATGTGTGCTTTATCATAAAGGGGGATTGCTTTGTGTGTGAAAAGATAGCTTCCACCAACGTTGAAAGTCACACACCGCCTGTGGTGTCAGTGACAGCTAGGACAGGTCCCAACAAGCCAGTGTCTCCTTCCCTTCCTGCAGTCTGTCAGCCAGCTGAAGGGGGGATGAGTTACTCAGCCCTGCAGGAGGAGAGGGGGAGATCTCTCTCGTTCTCTCATTTATATGTGTGTATATACAGTGAGCGGGAAAAAAGTATTTGATCCCCTGCTGATTTTGTACGTTTGCCTACTGACAAAGAAATGATCAGTCTATAATTTTAATGGTAGGTTTATTTGAACAGTGAGAGACAGAATAACAACAACAAAAATCCAGAAAAACGCATGTGAAAAATGTTAGAAATTGATTTGCATTTTAATGAGGGAAATAAGTATTTGACCCCCTCTCAATCAGGAAGATTTCTGGCTCCCAGGTGTCTTTTATACAGGTAACGAGCTGAGATTAGGAGCACCCACTTAAAGGGAGTGTTTATAATCTCAGTTTGTTACCTGTATAAAGGACACCTGTCCACAGAAGCAATCAATCAATCAGATTCCAAACTCTCCACCATGGCCAAGACCAAAAACCAAAGAGCTCTCCAAGCTCTCCAAGGCTGGAATGGGCTACAAGACCATCACCAAGCAGCTTGGTGAGAAGGTGACAACAGTTGGAAGAAATGGAAGAAACACAAAAGAACTGTCAATCTCCCTCGGCCTGGGGCTCCATGCAAGATCTCACCTCGTGGAGTTGCAATGATCATGAGAACAGTGAGGAATTAGCCCAGAACTACACGGGAGGATCTTGTCAATGATCTCAAGGCAGCTGGGACCATAGTCACCAAGACAACAATTGGTAACACACTACGCCGTGAAGGACTGAAATCCTGCAGCGCCCGCAAGGTCCCCCTGCTCAAGAAAGCACATATACATGCCCGTCTGAAGTTTGCCAATGAACATCTGAACGATTCAACTGGGTGAAAGTGTTGTGGTCAGATGAGACCAAAATGGAGCTCTTTGGCATCAACTTAACTCGCCGTGTTTGGAGGAGGAGGAATGCTGCCTATGACCCCAAGAACACCATCCCCACCGTCAAAAATGGAGGTGGAAACATTATGCTTTGGGGGTGTTGTTCTGCTAAGGGGACGGGACAACTTCACCGCATCATAGGTACGATGGACGGGGCCATGTACCGTCAAATCTTGGGTGAGAACCTCAGCCAGGGCATTGAAAATGGGTCGTGGATGGGTATTCCAGCATGACAATGACCCAAAACACATGGCCAAGGTAACAAAGGAAGGGCTCAAGAAGAAGAACATTAAGGTCCTGGAGTGGCCTAGCCAGTCTCCAGACCTTAATCCCATAGAAAATCTGTGGAGGGAGCTGAAGGTTTGAGTTGTCAAACGTCAGCCTCGAAAGACTTGGAGAAGATCTGCAAAGAGGAGTGGGACAAAATCCCTCCTGAGATGTGTGCAAACCTGGTGGCCAACTTGTTATAGATTTTATGGTGATGACTAAATGTTTGTACATCTAAGAATATTCCATTCTGAAAATGTATGAGATAGAGATAGGGTTATAAGACAAAATGGTAGTCCAATTAATGTGTGTGTCTAGAAATGAATATTGTGGAGAATGGAACAGGTTGAAATGACTTCATTTAGGGATTATCTGGGAGAACAAAGAATTATTTGATTCTACCAGACACATGCGAGAGGCTCCTGTCCTTGAAGACAGGAGGGATAGTTAAAGAACCGCCCAAGTTTGACTTATGTTGCAAAGATTGTGATAAGGAATGAATGGGTACTGTGGGAAGACACTATTTTCTTGGAAATGGTGGGGCCTTTGTTTCTTTGTATTTCAACATTGTACCATATAAAAGACTGTGTACACCTTTTAGAGCTCAGAGCTCTCCCGTGAATTAAACGATTTACCTTTGACGTTTGTAGACTGGGCTTCTGTCTGTCTTATTTCAACCAGTATCTTACAAATTCTGGGTTACAGACGGAGTTGTTTAATTGTTCAGTTTATGAACATTGAGAACAAAATTTCTATAACACAACTACAAGAAACGTCTGACCTCTGTGATTGCCAACAAGGGTTTTGCCACCAAGTACTAAGTCATGTTTTGCAGAGGGGTCAAATACTTATTTCCCTCATTAAAATGCAAATCAATTTATAAAAATCTTCACATGCGTTTTTCTGGATTTTTGTTGTTGTTATTCTGTCTCTCACTGTTCAAATAAACCTACCATTAAAATTATAGACTGATCATTCTGCATTAGCATCGAACAGCCCCCGTGATATGCAACCTTTCAGGGAATTCAGGAACCAATATACGCTGGCAGTTAGGAAAGCCAAGGCTAGCTTTTTCAAGCAGAAATTTGCCTCCTGTAACACAAACTCCAAAAAGTTCTGGGACACTGTTAAGTCCATGGAGAATAAGAGCACCTCCTCCCAGCTGCCCACTGCATTGAGGATAGGAAATACTGTCACCACCGATAAACCCACAATAATTGTGAATTTCAATAAGCATTTTTCTACGGCTGGCCATGCTTTCCACTTGGCTACCCCAAACCCCAGTCAACAGCTCTGCACCCCCCTCAGCAACTCGCCCAAGCCTCCCCCACTTCTCCTTCTCCCAAATCCAGTCAGCTGATGTTCTGTAAGAGCTGCAAAATCTGAACCCGTACAAATCAGCCGGGCTAGACAATCTGGACCCTTTCTTTTTAAAATTATCTGCCGAAATTGTTGCAACCCCTATTACTAGCCTGTTTAACCTCTCTTTCGTGACGTCTGAGATTCCCAAAGACTGGAAAGCAGCTGCGGTCATCCCCCTCTTCAAAGGGGGAGACACTCTTGACCCAAACTACTACAGACCTATATCCTACCCATCCTACCCCGGTCTTTGAAAGCCAAGTTAACAAACAAATTACCGACCATTTCGAATCCCACCGTACCTTCTCCGCTATGCAATCTGGTTTCAGGGCTGGTCATGGGTGCACCTCAGCCACGCTCAAGGTACTAAATGACATCATAACCGCCATCGATAAGAGACATTATTGTGCAGCCGTTTTCATTGATCTGGCCAAGGCTTTCGACTCATCCTCATCCTTATCGGCAGACTCGACAGCCTTGGTTTCTCAAATGACTGCCTAGCATGGTTCACCAATTACTTCTCTGATAGAGTTCAGTGTGTCAAATCAGAGGGCCTGTTGTCCGGGCCTCTGGCAGTCTCCATGGGGGTGCCACAGGGTTCAATTCTTGGGCCGACTCTCTTCTCTGTATACATCAATGATGTCGCTCTTGCTGCAGGTGAGTCTCTGATCCACCTCTACGCAGACGACACCATTCTGTATACTTCCGGCCCCTCTTTGGACTGTGTTAACTACCCTCCAGACGAGCTTTAATGCCATACAACTCTCCTTCCGTGGCCTACAACTGCTCTTAAACGCAAGTAAAACTAAATGCATGCTCTTCAACCGATCGCTGCCCGCACCTGTCCCCCCGTCCAGCATCACTACTCTGGACGGTTCTGTCTTAGATTATGTGGAAAACTACAAATACCTAGGTGTCTGGTTAGACTGTAAACTCTCCTTCCAGACTCACATTAAATCTAGAATTAGCTTCCTATTTCGCAACAAAGCTTCCTTCACTCATGCTGCCAAATATACCCTCGTAAAACTGACCATCCTACCGATCCTCGACTTCGGTGATGTAATTTACAAAATAGCCTCCAATACTCTACTCAACAAACTGGATGCAGTCTATCACAGTGATATCCGTTTTGTTACCAAAGCCCCATATACCACCCACCACTGCGACCTGTACGCTCTCGTAGGCTGGCCTTCGCTTTACACTCGTCGCCATATCCACTGGCTCCTGGTCATCTACAAGTCCCTGCTAGGTAAAGTCCCACCTTATCTCAGCTCGCTGGTCACCATAGCAGTACGCACCCGTAGCACGCGCTCCAGCAGGTATATCTCACTGGTCACCCCCAAAGCCAATTCCTCCTTTGGCCGACTCTCCTTCCAGTTCTCTGCTGCCAATGACTGGAACGAACTTCAAAAATCTCTGAAACTAGAGACACTTACGTATCTCCCTCAACAGCTTTAAGCACCAGCTGTCAGAGCAGCTCACAGACCACTGTACCTGTTTATAGCCCATCTGTAAATATCCCAACTAACTACCTCATCCCCTACCGTATTTATTTAACTTGTTCCTTTGAACCCCCGATTTTCTACATTGTACATTCATCTACTGCACATTTTTACCATTCCAGTGTTAAATTGCTATATTGTAATTACTTCGCCACCATGGCCTATTTATTGCCTTACCTTCCTTATCCTACCTCATTTGCACTCTTTGTATATAGATTTGTTTTTATTTTCTACTGTATTATTGACTGTATGTTTGTTTTACTTCAATGTGTAACTCTGTGTTGTTGTATGTGTCGAACTGCTTTGCTTTATCTTGGCCAGGTCGCAGTTGTAAATGAGAACTTGTTCTCAACTTGCCTACCTGGTTAAATAAAGGTGAAATAATTTCTTTGTCAGTGGGCAAACGTACAAAATCAGCAGGGGATCAAATCCTTTTTCCCCTCACTGTATATACACACACATACAGTGCATTCCATTTTTCCACATTCTTTTTTCCCACATTTGTTTTTACATTACAGCCTTATTCTAAAAATATATTTAATTAAATGCTTTTCCTCATCAATCTACACACAATACCCCACGATGACATCACAATACCCCATGATGACATCACAATACCCCATGATGACATCATAATACCCTATGATGACATCACAATACCCCATGATGACATCACAATACCCCATGATGACATCACAATACCCCTTGATGACATCACAATACCCCATGATGACATCACAATACCCCATGATGACATCATAATACCCCTTGATGACATCAGAATACCCTATGATGACATCATAATACCCCCATTATGATATCACAATACCCCATAATGACAAAGCGAAAACAGGTTTGGCTTTGTCATCATGCAAATGTTTTATAAAACATATAAAACAGAAATAGTATTCAGACCCTTTGCTATGAGACTCGAAATTGAGCTCAGGTGCATCCTGTTTCCATTGATCATCCTTGAGATGTTTCTACAACTTGATTGGAGTCCACCTGTTGTAAATTCAATTGATTGGACATGATTTGGAAAGGCACACACCTGTCTATATAAGGTCCCACAGTTGACAGTGCATGTCTGAGTAAAAACCAAGCCATGAGGTCAAAGGAATTGTCCGTAGAGCTCCGAGACAGGATTGTGTCGAGGCACAGATCTGAGGAAGGGTACCAAAATAATTCTGCAGCATTGAAGTTCCCCAAGAACACAGTGGCCTCCATCATTCTTAAATGGAAGTAGTTTGGAACCACCAAGACTCTTCCTAGAGCTGGCCGCCCGGCCAAACTGAGCAATCGGGGGAGAAGGGCCTTGGTCAGGGAGGCGTAACGTAACAAAATGTGGAAACAGTCAAGGCACTGTATAGCTTTGGCTCTTATTCTCTCTCTACTTTCTACCTCTCACTATCTGTCTGTCTCTTCTATCAGTTCAATTCAAGGGGCTTTATTGGCATGGGAAACATATGTTAACATTGACAAAGCAAGTGAAATAGATAATAAACAAAAGTGAAATAAACATTAAAAATGAACAATAAACATTACACTCATAGAAGTTCTAAAAGAATAGAGACATTTCAAATGTCACATTATGTCTATATGCAGTGTTGTAATGATGTCCAGATAGTTAAAGTACAAAAGGGAAAATAAATAAACATAAATATGGGTTGTATTTACAATGATGTTTGTTCTTCACTGGTTGACCTTTTCTTGTGGCAACAGGTCACACATCTTGCTGCTGTGACGGCACACTGTGGTATTTCACCCAGTAGATATGGGAGTTTATCAACCTCGGGTTTGTTTTCTAATTCTTTGTGGATCTGTGTAATCTGAGGGAAATATGTGTCTCTAATATGGTCATACATTGGGCAGGAGGTTAGGAAGTGCAGCTCAGTTTCCACCTCATTGTGTGGGCAGTGTGCACATAGCCTGTCTTCCATTGAGAGCCAGGTCTGCCCTACGGCGACCTTTCTCAATAGCAAGGCTATGCTCACTGAGTCTGTACATAGTCAAAGCTTTCCTTAAGTTTGGGTCAGTCACAGTGGTCAGGTATTCTGCCGCTGTGTACTCTCTGTTTAGGGACAAATAGCATTCTAGTTTGCTCTGTTTTTTTTGTTAATTCTTTCAAATTATCTTTTTGTTTTCTCATGATTTGATTGGGTCTAATTGTGTTGCTGTCCTGGGGCTCTGTGGGGTCTGTTTGTGTTTGTGAACAGAGCTCCAGGACCAGCTTGCTTAGGGGACTCTTCTCCAGGTTCATCTCTCTGTAGGTGAGGACTCTGTGGGGTCTGTTTGTGTTTGTGAACAGAGCTCCAGGACCAGCTTGCTTAGGGGACTCTTCTCCAGGTTCATCTCTCTGTAGGTGATGGCTTTGTTATGGAAGGTTTGGGAATCACTTCCTTTTAGGTGGTTGGAGAATTTAACGGCTCTTTTCTGGATTTTGATAGTTAGCGGGTATCGGCCTAATTCTGTTCTGCATTATCTGGTGTTTTACGTTGAACACAGAAGATATTTTTTCAGAATTCTTCATGCAGAGTCTCAATTTGGTGTTTGTCCCATTTTCTGAATTCTTGGTTGGTGAGCAGGACCCCAGACCTCACATCCATGAAGGGAAATGGGTTCTATAACTGATTCATGTATTTTTAGCCAGATCCTAATTGGTATGTCGAATTTTATGTTCCTTTTGATGGCGTAGAAGGCCCTTCTTGCCTTGTCTCTCAGATCGTTCACAGCTTTGTGGAAGTTACCTGTGGCGCTGATGTTTAGGCCGAGGTCTGTATAGTTTTTTGTGTGCTCTAGGGCAACGGTATCTAGATGGAATTTTTTATTTGTGGTCCTGGTGACTGGACCTTTTTTGGAACATCATTATTTTGGTCTTCCTGAGATTTACTGTCAGGGCCCAGGTCTGTATCTTACTGTCAGGGCCCAGGTCTGTATCTTACTGTCAGGGCCCAAGTCTGTATCTTACTGTCAGGGCCCAGGTCTGTATCTTACTGTCAGGGCCCAGGTCTGTATCTTACTGTCAGGGCCCAGGTCTGTATCTTACTGTCAGGGCCCAGGTCTGTATCTTACTGTCAGGGCCCAGGTCTGTATCTTACTGTCAGGGCCCAGGTCTGTATCTTACTGTCAGGGCCCAGGTCTGTATCTTACTGTCAGGGCCCAGGTCTGATTCTTACTGTCAGGGCCCAGGTCTGTATCTTACTGTCAGGGCCCAGGTCTGATTCTTACTGTCAGGGCCCAGGTCTGATTCTTACTGTCAGGGCCCAGGTCTGTATCTTACTGTCAGGGCCCAGGTCTGTATCTTACTGTCAGGGCCCAGGTCTGTATCTTACTGTCAGGGCCCAGGTCTGTATCTTACTGTCAGGGCCCAGGTCTGTATCTTACTGTCAGGGCCCAGGTCTGTATCTTACTGTCAGGGCCCAGGTCTGTATCTTACTGTCAGGGCCCAGGTCTGGCAGAATCTGTGCAGAAGATCTAGGTGCTGCTGTAGGCCCTCCTTGGTTGGGGACAGAAGCACCAGATCATCAGCAAACAGTAGACATTTGACTTGAGATTCTAGTAGGGTGAGGCCGGATGCTCTTCTATCTCTCCTCTCCCCCTCTCTCTCTCCCCCTCTCTCTCCCCTCTCTCTCTCTCTCCCCTCTCTCTCCCCCTCTCTCTCTGTCTCTCCCCCCTCTCTCTCTCCCCTCTCTCTCTCCCTCTCTCTCTCCCTCTCTCTCTCCCCTCTCTCTCCCCCTCTCACACAGGCACGCACGTAAACACTGAATCACTGATAAATCCAGCTCTGACTCATTCTGTTAATCTGTAGAGTCATCACTTTGAGACAAACCAGAAGTAGCTGTGGGCTCAGTGCTCACGCCAGCCACCACATTAACGCATCAACTGGAATGTTTCCGATCACTTCAGGTCACCTCCCTTCTCTACAGGTCACCTCCCTTCTCTACAGTTCACCTCCCTTCTCTACAGGTCACCTCCCTTCTCTACAGGTCACCTCCCTTCTCTACAGGGCACCTCCCTTCTCTACAGGTCACCTCCCTTCTCTACAGTTCACCTCCCTTCTCTACAGGTCACCTCCCTTCTCTACAGGGCACCTCCCTTCTCTACAGGGCACCTCCCTTCTCTACAGGGCACCTCCCTTCTCTACAGGGCACCTCCCTTCTCTACAGGTCTCGGGACTATATAAGGAATATATGATAGCTGTGCTGGAGACTGTATGATAGTTGTGCTGGGAACTATATGAGGGCTATATGATAGCTGTGCTGGGAACTATATGAGGACTATATGATAGCTGTGCTGGGGACTGTATGAGGACTTTATGATAGCTGTGCTGGGGACTATATGAGGACTATATGATAGCTGTGCTGGGAACTATATGAGGGCTATATGATAGTTGTGCTGGGGACCTTATGAGGACTATATGATAGCTGTGCTGGGGACCTTATGAGGACTAAATGATAGCTGTGCTGGGGACTGTATGAGGACTATATGATAGCTGTGCTGGGGACTATATGAGGACTATATGATAGCTTTGCTGGGGACTATATGAGGACTATATGATAGCTTTGCTGGGGACTATATGAGGACTCAATGATAGCTGTGCTGGGGACCTTATGAGGACTACATGAAAGCTGTGCTGGGGACTGTATGAGGACTATATGATAGCTGTGCTGGGGACTATATGATAGCTGTGCTGGGGACTGTTTGAGGACTATATGATAGCTGTGCTGAGGACTGTATGAGTACTATATGATAGCTTTGCTGGGGACTATATGAGGACTATATGATAGCTGTTCTGGGGACTATATGAGGACTATATGATATCCGTGCTCGGAACTATATGAGGAATATATGATTGCTGTGCTGGGGACTATATGAGGACTATATGATAGCTGTGCTGGGGACTATATGAGGACTATATGATAGCTGTGCTGGGGACTATATGAGGACTATATGATAGCTGTGCTGGGGACCTTATGATGACTTTATGATAGCTGTGCTGGGGACTGTATGAGGACTATAATTTTGTATTCTGCTTCTGGTGGTCTCCCAGAGTGGGATATGACCAGTTCTGGTCTCAGGGAAAACATTGTATTTCAGAGAGGAGAGGAGACACTATGTATCACCATGCCGCCTCTGGTGGAATAGTCCTGATTAGGTTGGTGGTAGATTCTGAAGGATGTTGGGACCTCAGGGTTGTGATCCGCCTGGACCTAGCGGAGAGTTCTGGGAGAGAAGGGACCTAGCGGAGAGTTCTGGGAGAGAAGGGACCTAGCAGGACAGGAAGTTACTTTTTTCAACCACTGTTGATCCTTCTGCTGTCTTTCTGCCTGCCTGTCACAAAGTGTTGTGTGTGTTTTGTTTTGATGCATATTTTAACAAGTTTGGAAACGAGACATGGAGGAATATATGAATTGTGTATTTCCACAAAGCCGGGGAGGTGACAACGTGTCAGAGATGTGTAATTCCAAAGCTTTAGAGGTGATGCAAAGCAGAGATGTGTTGATGAAAAATGCATGACAACAGCACACAAATAGAATATGTTATCAGAATGTGACTGAGAAGTTTAGACAGAGCTGTCATGTTAAATCTATAGCCTTATTTAAGTTGGTTGGGTTTTTTATCATGCAGCTCATGACTTTAAAAGTTCTTTAGCTCCCATGTGTACTTCTCTGTCTCTCCTATTTTATTTTAATTTAACCTTTTATTTAACTAGGCAAGTCAGACATGTGCATCCTGTAGCACAAACTCAAAAAAGTTCCGGGACACTGTAAAGTCCATGGAGAATAAGAGCACCTCCTCCCAGCTGCCCACTGCACTGAGGATAGGAAACACTGTCACCACCGACAAATCCACAACTTCAATATGCATTTTTCTACGTCTGGTCATGCTTTCCACCTGGCTACCCCTAACCCCGGTCAACAGCCCTGCACCCCCCTCAGCAACTCACCCAAGCCTCCCCCATTTCCCCCTTCACCCAAACCCTTGTAAACCCTTGTCTATTTACAGTGAGGGAAAAAACGTATTTGATCCCTTGCTGATTTTGTACATTTGCCCACTGACAAAGAAAGGTCTATAATTTTAATGGTAGTTTTATTTGAACAGTGAGAGACAGAATAACGACAAAAAAATCCAGAAAAACGCATTTGAAAAATGTTATAAATTGATTTGCATTTTAATGAGGGAAATAAGTATTTGACCCCTCTGCAAAACATGACTTAGTACTTGGTGGCAAAACCCTTGTTGGCAATCACAGAGGTCAGACGTTTCTTGTAGTTGGCCGCCAGGTTTGCACACATCTCAGGAGGGATTTTGTCCCACTCCTCTTTGCAGATCTTCTCCAAGTCATTAAGGTTTCGAGGCTGACGTCTAGCAACTCAAACCTTCAGCTCCCTCCACAGATTTTCTATGGGATTAAGGTCTGGAGACTGGCTAGGCCACTCCAGGACCTTAATGTGCTTCTTCTTGAGCCACTCCTTTGTTGCCTTGGCCTTGTGTTTTGGGTCATTGTCATGCTGGAATACCCATCCACGACCCATTTTCAATGCCCTGGCTGAGGGAAGGAGGTTCTCACCCAAGATTTGACGGTACATGGCCCCTCCTATCGTCCCTTTGATGCGGTGAAGTTGTCCTGTCCCCTTAGCAGAAAAACACCCCCAAAGCATAATGTTTCCACCTCCATGTTTGACGGTGGGGATGGTGTTCTTGGGGTCATAAGCAGCATTCCTCCTCCTCCAAACATGGCGAGTTGAGTTGATGCCGAAGAGCTCCATTTTGGTCTCATCTGACCACAACACTTTCACCCAGTTGTCCTCTGAATCATTCAGATGTTCATTGGCAAACTTCAGATGGGCATGTATATGTGCTTTCTTGAGCAGGGAGACCTTGCGGGCGCTGCAGGATTTCAGTCCTTCACGGCGTAGTGTGTTACCAATTGTTTTCTATGGTCCCAGCTGCCTTGAGATCATTGACAAGATCCTCCCGTGTAGTTCTGGGCTGATTCCTCACCGTTCTCATGATCATTGCAACTCCATGAGGTGAGATCTTGCATGGAGCCCCAGGCAGAGGGAGATTGACAGTTCTTTTGTGTTTCTTCCATTTGTGAATAATCGCACCAACTGTTGTCACCTTCTCACCAAGCTGCTTGGTGATGGTCTTGTAGCCCATTCCAGCCTTGGAGAGCTTGGAGAGCTCTTTGGTCTTTGCCATGGTGGAGAGTTTGGAATCTGATTGATTGATTGCTTCTGTGGACAGGTGTCTTTTATACAGGCAACAAACTGAGATTAGGAGCACTCCCTTCAAGAGTGTGCTCCTAATCTCAGCTCGTTACCTGTATAAAAGACACCTGGGAGCCAGAAATCTTTCTGATTTGAGAGGGGGTCAAATACTTATTTCCCTCATTAAAATGCAAATCAATTTCTAACATTTTTCACATGCGTTTTTCTGGATTTTTGTTGTTGTTATTCTGTCTCTCACTGTTCAAATAAACCTACCATTAAAATTATAGACTGATCATTTCTTTGTCAGTGGACAAACGTACAAAATCAGCAGGGGATCAAATACTTTTTTCCCCTCACTGTATATGGAAACGTCTATTTACATGGAAACGTCTATTTACAAGGAAACGTCTATTTACATGGAAACGTCTATTTACATGGAAACGTCTATATTTACAGGGAAACGTCTATATTTACAGGGAAACGTCTATTTACATGGAAACGTCTATATTTACAGGGAAACGTCTATATTTACAGGGAAACGTCTATTTACAAGGAAACGTCTATTTACATGGAAACGTCTATTTACAGGGAAACGTCTAGTTGTGAGGAAACGTCTATTTACAGGGAAACGTCTATTTACAGGGAAACGTCTATTTACAGGGAAACGTCTATTTACAAGGAAACGTCTATATTTACAGGGAAACGTCTATTTACAAGGAAACGTCTATTTACAAGGAAACGTCTATTTACAGGGAAACGTCTATTTACAAGGAAACGTCTATTTACAGGGAAACGTCTATTTACAGGGAAACGTCTATTTACAGGGAAACGTCTATTTACAAGGAAACGTCTATTTACAAGGAAACGTCTATATTTACAGGGAAACGTCTATTTACAAGGAAACGTCTATTTACAGGGAAACGTCTATTTACAAGGAAACGTCTATTTACAAGGAAACGTCTATTTACAGGGAAACGTCTATTTACAGGGAAACGTCTATTTACAAGGAAACGTCTATATTTACAGGGAAACGTCTATTTACAGGAAAGCGTCTATTTACAAGGAAACGTCTATTTACAGGGAAACGTCTATTTACAGGGAAACGTCTATTTACAGGGAAACGTCTATTTACAGGGAAACGTCTATTTACAGGGAAACGTCTATTTACAAGGAAACGTCTATTTACAGGGAAACGTCTATTTACAGGGAAACGTCTATTTACAGGGAAACGTCTATTTACAGGGAAACGTCTATTTACAAGGAAACGTCTATTTACAAGGAAACGTCTATATTTACAGGGAAACGTCTATTTACAGGGAAACGTCTATTTACAAGGAAACGTCTATTTACAGGGAAACGTCTATTTACAAGGAAACGTCTATATTTACAGGGAAACGTCTATTTACAAGGAAACGTCTATATTTACAGGGAAACGTCTATTTACAAGAAGCGTCTATATTTACAGGGAAAGCGTCTATTTACAAGGAAGCGTCTATATTTACAGGAAACGTCTATTTACAAGGAAACGTCTATATTTACAGGGAAACGTCTATTTACAAGGAAACGTCTATTTACAAGGAAACGTCTATATTTACAGGGAAACGTCTATTTACAGGGAAACGTCTATTTACAAGGAAACGTCTATTTACAGGGAAACGTCTATATTTACAGGGAAACGTCTATTTACAGGGAAACGTCTATTTACAAGGAAACGTCTATTTACAAGGAAACGTCTATATTTACAGGGAAACGTCTATTTACAAGGAAACGTCTATATTTACAGGGAAACGTCTATTTACAAGGAAACGTCTATTTACAAGGAAACGTCTATATTTACAGGGAAACGTCTATTTACAGGGAAACGTCTATTTACAAGGAAACGTCTATTTACAGGGAAACGTCTATATTTACAGGGAAACGTCTATTTACAGGGAAACGTCTATTTACAAGGAAACGTCTATATTTACAGGGAAACGTCTATTTACAAGGAAACGTCTATTTACAAGGAAACGTCTATTTACAAGGAAACGTCTATTTACAAGGAAACGTCTATTTACAAGGAAACGTCTATTTACAAGGAAACGTCTATTTACAAGGAAACGTCTATATTTACAGGTGAGGATTGTGCATCGTGATATTTACAGGAAACGCCTATTTACTCTTCTATTTACAAGGAATTGTACTCTACTATTTACAGAAGTGTCTATTTACAGCTAACGTCTATTTACAAGGAAACGTCTATATTTACTGAATGAATGGATGACTATACAAGCCTCTGGAAGCGACTATTTACAGGGAAACGTCTATGATTTACTGTACTTTCTGTCCTTTGACATATTTACAAGGAATCTATATTTACAGGGAAACGTCTATTTACAGGAAACGTCTATATTGAAACGTCTATTTACAAGAAAGCGTCTATTTACAAGGAAACGTCTATATTTACAGAGAAACGTTCTATTTACATGGTATAATTCTATATTTACAGGGAGATAATTTAGAAACATATTGTTATTTACAAGTGAAGCGTTTATGAGTTTGTTACAAGGAAGAAACCTCTCTCTCTCTCTCTCTCTCTATATTTACAGGAAACGCTCTATTTACACTGGAAACGTCTATTTACAGGGAAACGTCACTGTGTGTGTGAGGAAACGTCTATTTCCATGGAAACGTCTATTTACAGGGAAACGTCTAGTTGTGAGGAAACGTCTATTTCCATGGAAACGTCTAGTTGTGAGGAAACGTCTATTTCCATGGAAACGTCTAGTTGTGAGGTGAGGATTGTGCTGCGTGATTGATTCTCATCGTTGTCAGCTTGTTCTCTTTCTCCTCTACTGTTAAGTTCCAGTGAATTGTACTCTGCACTAAAACACAAGTGCTTCAGCTAATCGCAGTTAAAAGCCACTAAAAGCTGAATGAATGGATGACTATCACAGCCCCAGTCTGCTGTGAGAGAGCAGCAGCCCAATTAGGAGACAGGCAAAATGATCTAGAATGTTACTGGTCCTTCAGAGTAAAGCTGTTTAATCCTCTGAATTCCTCCTAAAAACAAGTAATATTTTTCATTAGTCCTTAAATAATTGATCCATCTCCACGTCAGAAAGGGTCTGCTTTAATGACTGAATTGTAAATATGTTCTGAGGTTTGAAGGTTCTATTCCGGTATAATTTATTTGATACACATACCGGAGATAAAGTAAAACATATTGTTTTTAAATGTGAAGGTTTGTGAGTTTGTTAGGAGGAAGAAACCTCTCTCTCTCTCTCTCTCTCTCTCTCTCTGTGTCTCTCTCTCTGTCACTGTGTGTGTGTGGGGGGACGACCGGCTGCCTCTGCATGATTTAAACAAATAAAAAGATTTGAAACAATTGTCCATCTTATTTGTGGAATGGAGTATTGCTGTTGCTCTTCATAGAAATGTGGCTTTTAAAGAAACATTTCTGAGAGTAGCGAGGTGGTGGGCGTTATGTTCCGTTCTCATCTTGTCAACTTGTTCTCTTTCTCTGGCGGGTCTGTTAAGTTCCAGGGCGTGCATCCCAAATCGCACCCTGTCCCCTATATACACTGCACTACTTTTGCACTGTATTGGGGATAAGGGTGCCCTTCGGGACACAGCCCCAGTCTGCTGTGAGAGAGCAGCAGCCCAATTAGGAGACAGGCAAAATGTTAGAATGTTACTGGTTTCAGAGTAAAGCTGTTTAATCCTCTGAAGCTTCCTCCTAAAAACAAAAGATTTGTTTAATGAAGTCATCCTCCCTCTCCACTCCTTAACACTGTTCTGTCTTAATTGGCTTCCTATGAAATCTAGAGCAATTTAGGGGAGAATTCAATGTACAATATTGAAACATTTTTTTTTTTCAACTAAAACAGTAGATGGCTTATCAAAGGGCCATCCTGAAACATCTGATTGAATTAGTGTTGTCTAAGTGGATGTCAGGCAGTCTGAAACATCTGATTGAATTAGTGTTGTCTAAGTGGATGTCAGGCAGTCTGAAACATCTGATTGAATTAGTGTTGTCTAAGTGGATGTCAGGCAGTCTGAAACATCTGATTGAATTAGTGTTGTCTAAGTGGATGTCAGGCAGTCTGAAACATCTGATTGAATTAGTGTTGTCTAAGTGGATGTCAGGCAGTCTGAAACATCTGATTGAATTAGTGTTGTCTAAGTGGATGTCAGGCAGTCTGAAACATCTGATTGAATTAGTGTTGTTCTAAGTGGATGTCAGGCAGTCTGAAACATCTGATTGAATTAGTGTTGTCTAAGTGGATGTCAGGCAGTCTGAAACATCTGATTGAATTAGTGTTGTTCTAAGTGGATGTCAGGCAGTCTGAAACATCTGATTGAATTAGTGTTGTTCTAAGTGGATGTCAGGCAGTCTGAAACATCTGATTGAATTAGTGTTGTCTAAGTGGATGTCAGGCAGTCTGAAACATCTGATTGAATTAGTGTTGTCTAAGTGGATGTCAGGCAGTCTGAAACATCTGATTGAATTAGTGTTGTCTAAGTGGATGTCAGGCAGTCTGAAACATCTGATTGAATTAGTGTTGTCTAAGTGGATGTCAGGCAGTCTGAAACATCTGATTGAATTAGTGTTGTTCTAAGTGGATGTCAGGCAGTCTGAAACATCTGATTGAATTAGTGTTGTTCTAAGTGGATGTCAGGCAGTCTGAAACATCTGATTGAATTAGTGTTGTTCTAAGTGGATGTCAGGCAGTCTGAAACATCTGATTGAATTAGTGTTGTCTAAGTGGATGTCAGGCAGTCTGAAACATCTGATTGAATTAGTGTTGTTCTAAGTGGATGTCAGGCAGTCTGAAACATCTGATTGAATTAGTGTTCTCTAAGTGGATGTCAGGCAGTCTGAAACATCTGATTGAATTAGTGTTGTTCTAAGTGGATGTCAGGCAGTCTGAAACATCTGATTGAATTAGTGTTGTCTAAGTGGATGTCAGGCAGTCTGAAACATCTGATTGAATTAGTGTTGTTCTAAGTGGATGTCAGGCAGTCTGAAACATCTGATTGAATTAGTGTTGTCTAAGTGGATGTCAGGCAGTCTGAAACATCTGATTGAATTAGTGTTGTCTAAGTGGATGTCAGGCAGTCTGAAACATCTGATTGAATTAGTGTTGTCTAAGTGGATGTCAGGCAGTCTGAAACATCTGATTGAATTAGTGTTGTCTAAGTGGATGTCAGGCAGTCTGAAACATCTGATTGAATTAGTGTTGTCTAAGTGGATGTCAGGCAGTCTGAAACATCTGATTGAATTAGTGTTGTCTAAGTGGATGTCAGGCAGTCTGAAACATCTGATTGAATTAGTGTTGTCTAAGTGGATGTCAGGCAGTCTGAAACATCTGATTGAATTAGTGTTGTTCTAAGTGGATGTCAGGCAGTCTGAAACATCTGATTGAATTAGTGTTGTCTAAGTGGATGTCAGGCAGTCTGAAACATCTGATTGAATTAGTGTTGTTCTAAGTGGATGTCAGGCAGTCTGAAACATCTGATTGAATTAGTGTTGTCTAAGTGGATGTCAGGCAGTCTGAAACATCTGATTGAATTAGTGTTGTCTAAGTGGATGTCAGGCAGTCTGAAACATCTGATTGAATTAGTGTTGTCTAAGTGGATGTCAGGCAGTCTGAAACATCTGATTGAATTAGTGTTGTCTAAGTGGATGTCAGGCAGTCTGAAACATCTGATTGAATTAGTGTTGTTCTAAGTGGATGTCAGGCAGTCTGAAACATCTGATTGAATTAGTGTTGTCTAAGTGGATGTCAGGCAGTCTGAAACATCTGATTGAATTAGTGTTGTCTAAGTGGATGTCAGGCAGTCTGAAACATCTGATTGAATTAGTGTTGTCTAAGTGGATGTCAGGCAGTCTGAAACATCTGATTGAATTAGTGTTGTCTAAGTGGATGTCAGGCAGTCTGAAACATCTGATTGAATTAGTGTTGTCTAAGTGGATGTCAGGCAGTCTGAAACATCTGATTGAATTAGTGTTGTCTAAGTGGATGTCAGGCAGTCTGAAACATCTGATTGAATTAGTGTTGTCTAAGTGGATGTCAGGCAGTCTGAAACATCTGATTGAATTAGTGTTGTCTAAGTGGATGTCAGGCAGTCTGAAACATCTGATTTGAATTAGTGTTGTTCTAAGTGGATGTCAGGCAATCTGAAACATCTGATTGAATTAGTGTTGTCTAAGTGGATGTCAGGCAGTCTGAAACATCTGATTGAATTAGTGTTGTCTAAGTGGATGTCAGGCAATCTGAAACATCTGATTTGAATTAGTGTTGTCTAAGTGGATGTCAGGCAATCTGTGTCTGTGTCAACAGTGTTTTTGTCCTGATTTCAGAGGCATGTTACAGCTGTTGTGTGAAATGATGTCCCGGTCTTGTTGCCTGAATGGTTTCTCTCTAGTAGAGATGCTTCCATAATTCAGAATAATTCATCGTGCCATCGCTGAGGGAAGTATGGGTGCTGACTGGGCTGCAGAACCCCGATAAATATTAGAGTAACAATATTTTACAAAATATAGTTTTAAAAAAGGATCTAAATGTGTGAACAAGGCCTTTATTACTCCTGTGGAGAACAATACTCCTCAGCACCCTGTTCCCTTTATTAACTGTTGACCAGGGCCCATAGGGTGCACTATGTAGGGAGTAGGGGGCCATTTGGGACTCAGGCTTAGACAAATTATTCCTGCATGTGTCCAACGTCTTTCCCCAGTATTCAGACCCCTTGATATTTTTTCCGCAGTTTGTTAGGTTACAGCCTCACTCTAAAAATTATAATTCCCTCATCAATTTACACAACATAATGACAAAGCAAAAAAACATTTTTTTTTCTTATTTATAAATAAATATAACATTTTTAAATATAACGTTTACATAAGTATTCAGACCCTTTACTCAGGACTTTGTTGTAGCACCTTTGGCAGCGATTACAGCCTTGAGTCTTCTTGGGTATGACGCTACAAGCTTGGCACACCTGTATTTGGGGAGTTTCTCCCAGTCTTCTCTGCAGATCCTCTCAAGCTCTGTCAGGTTGGATGGGGAGCATCGCTGCACAGCTATTTTCAGGTCTCTCCAGAGATGTTTGATCGGGTTCAAGTCCGGGCTCTGGCTGGGCCACTCAAGGTCATTCAGAGTCCCGAAGCCACTCCTGTGTTGTCTTGGCTGTGTGCTTAGGGTCGTTGTCCTGTTGGAAGGTGAACCTTCACCCCAGTCTGAGGTCCTGAGCGCTCTCGACCAGATATTCATCAAGGATCTCTGTACTGTTCTCCGTTTATCTTTTAAATGTGAAGGTTTGTGAGTTTGTTAGGAGGAAGGAACATGTCTTTCTCTCTCTCTCTCTGTCTTTCTCTCTCTGTCTTTCTCTCTCTGTTTATCTTTGCCTCGATCCTGACTAGTCTCCTAGTCCCTACCGCTGACAAACACCCCCACAGCATGATGCTGCCACCACCATGCTTCACCGTAGGGATGGTGCCAGGTTTCCTCTAGACGTGACGCTTGGCATTCAGACGCCGAATACAACAGGTGTAGATCTTACAGTGAAATGTTTACTTACAGGCTCTAACCAACAGTGCAAAAAACATTATGTGAACAATAGGTAAGTAAAGAAATAAAAACACCAGTAAAAAGAGGGGCTATATACAGTAGAGGGGCTATATACAGTAGAGGGGCTATATACAGTAGAGGGGCTATATACAGCAGAGGGGCTATATACAGTAGAGGGGCTATATACAGTAGAGGGGCTATATACAGCAGAGGGGCTATATACAGTAGAGGGGCTATCTACAGTAGAGGCTATATACAGTAGAGAGGCTATATACAGTAGAGAGGCTATATACAGTAGAGGGGCTATATACAGTAGAGGGGCTATCTACAGTAGAGGGGCTATCTACAGTAGAGGGGCTATCTACAGTAGAGGGGCTATCTACAGTAGAGGGGCTATCTACAGTAGAGGCTATCTACAGTAGAGGCTATCTACAGTAGAGAGGCTATCTACAGTAGAGAGGCTATCTACAGTAGAGGGCTATCTACAGTAGAGGGGCTATCTACAGTAGGGGCTATATACAGTAGAGGCTATATACAGTAGAGGGGCTATATACAGTAGAGGGCTATATACAGTAGAGGCTATATACAGTAGAGGCTATCTACAGTAGAGAGGCTATATACAGTAGAGGGGCTATATACAGTAGAGGCTATCTACAGTAGAGAGGCTATATACAGTAGAGGGGCTATCTACAGTAGAGGCTATCTACAGTAGAGAGGCTATATACAGTAGAGGGGCTATATACAGTAGAGGGGCTATCTACAGTAGAGGGGCTATCTACAGTAGAGGGGCTATATACAGTAGAGAGGCTATATACAGTAGAGAGGCTATATACAGTAGAGAGGTTATATACAGTAGAGAGGCTATATACAGTAGAGGGGCTATATACAGTAGAGAGGCTATATACAGTAGAGAGGTTATATACAGTAGAGAGGCTATATACAGTAGAGGGGCTATATACAGTAGAGAGGCTATCTACAGTAGAGAGGCTATCTACAGTAGAGGGGCTATATACAGTAGGGAGGCTATATACAGTAGAGGGGCTATCTACAGTAGAGGGGCTATATACAGTAGAGGGGCTATATACAGTAGAGAGGCTATATACAGTAGAGGGGCTATCTACAGTAGAGAGGCTATATACAGCAGAGGGGCTATATACAGCAGAGGGGCTATATACAGCAGAGGGGCTATATACAGCAGAGGGGCTATATACAGCAGAGGGGCTATATACAGCAGAGGGGCTATATACAGTAGAGAGGCTGATTGAGGTAGTATGTACATGAATGTATAGTTAAAGTGACTATGCATATATGATAAACAGAGAGTAGCAGCAGCGGGGGCGGGTAGCCATTTGATTACCTGTTCAGGAGTCTTATGGCTTGGGGGTGTAAAAACTGCTGAGAAGCCTTTTGGTCCTAGACTTGGCTGTTGTCTGGTACTGTGTATCAACTCATACATGCCATAGAACCTAGACTTGGCTGTTGACTGGTACTGTGTATCAACTCATACATGCCGTGGAACCTAGACTTGGCTGTTGTCTGGTACTGTGTATCAACTCATACATGCCGTGGAACCTAGACTTGGCTGTTGTCTGGTACTGTGTATCAACTCATACATGCCGTGGAACCTAGACTTGGCTGTTGTCTGGTACTGTGTATCAACTCATACATGCCGTGGAACCTAGACTTGGCTGTTGTCTGGTACTGTGTATCAACTCATACATGCCATGGAATCTAGACTTGGCTGTTGTCTGGTACTGTGTATCAACTCATACATGCCATGGAACCTAGACTTGGCTGTTGTCTGGTACTGTGTATCAACTCATACATGCCGTGGAACCTAGACTTGGCTGTTGTCTGGTACTGTGTATCAACTCATACATGCCGTGGAACCTAGACTTGGCTGTTGTCTGGTACTGTGTATCAACTCATACATGCCGTGGAACCTAGACTTGGCTGTTGTCTGGTACTGTGTATCAACTCATACATGCCATGGAACCTAGACTTGGCTGTTGTCTGGTACTGTGTATCAACTCATACATGCCATGGAACCTAGACTTGGCTGTTGTCTGGTACTGTGTATCAACTCATACATGCCGTGGAACCTAGACTTGGCTGTTGTCTGGTACTGTGTATCAACTCATACATGCCGTGGAACCTAGACTTGGCTGTTGTCTGGTACTGTGTATCAACTCATACATGCCATGGAACCTAGACTTGGCTGTTGTCTGGTACTGTGTATCAACTCATACATGCCATGGAACCTAGACTTGGCTGTTGTCTGGTACTGTGTATCAACTCATACATGCCATGGAACCTAGACTTGGCTGTTGTCTGGTACTGTGTATCAACTCATACATGCCATGGAACCTAGACTTGGCTGTTGTCTGGTACTGTGTATCAACTCATACATGCCATGGAACCTAGACTTGGCTGTTGTCTGGTACTGTGTATCAACTCATACATGCCGTGGAACCTAGACTTGGCTGTTGTCTGGTACTGTGTATCAACTCATACATGCCGTGGAACCTAGACTTGGCTGTTGTCTGGTACTGTGTATCAACTCATACATGCCGTGGAACCTAGACTTGGCTGTTGTCTGGTACTGTGTATCAACTCATACATGCCATGGAACCTAGACTTGGCTGTTGTCTGGTACTGTGTATCAACTCATACATGCCGTGGAACCTAGACTTGGCTGTTGTCTGGTACTGTGTATCAACTCATACATGCCATGGAACCTAGACTTGGCTGTTGTCTGGTACTGTGTATCAACTCATACATGCCATGGAACCTAGACTTGGCTGTTGTCTGGTACTGTGTATCAACTCATACATGCCGTGGAACCTAGACTTGGCTGTTGTCTGGTACTGTGTATCAACTCATACATGCCATGGAACCTAGACTTGGCTGTTGTCTGGTACTGTGTATCAACTCATACATGCCATGGAACCTAGACTTGGCTGTTGTCTGGTACTGTGTATCAACTCATACATGCCGTGGAACCTAGACTTGGCTGTTGTCTGGTACTGTGTATCAACTCATACATGCCGTGGAACCTAGACTTGGCTGTTGTCTGGTACTGTGTATCAACTCATACATGCCATGGAACCTAGACTTGGCTGTTGTCTGGTACTGTGTATCAACTCATACATGCCGTGGAACCTAGACTTGGCTGTTGTCTGGTACTGTGTATCAACTCATACATGCCGTGGAACCTAGACTTGGCTGTTGTCTGGTACTGTGTATCAACTCATACATGCCGTGGAACCTAGACTTGGCTGTTGTCTGGTACTGTGTATCAACTCATACATGCCGTGGAACCTAGACTTGGCTGTTGTCTGGTACTGTGTATCAACTCATACATGCCGTGGAACCTAGACTTGGCTGTTGTCTGGTACTGTGTATCAACTCATACATGCCATGGAACCTAGACTTGGCTGTTGTCTGGTACTGTGTATCAACTCATACATGCCATGGAACCTAGACTTGGCTGTTGTCTGGTACTGTGTATCAACTCATACATGCCATGGAACCTAGACTTGGCTGTTGTCTGGTACTGTGTATCAACTCATACATGCCATGGAACCTAGACTTGGCTGTTGTCTGGTACTGTGTATCAACTCATACATGCCATGGAACCTAGACTTGGCTGTTGTCTGGTACTGTGTATCAACTCATACATGCCATGGAACCTAGACTTGGCTGTTGTCTGGTACTGTGTATCAACTCATACATGCCATGGAACCTAGACTTGGCTGTTGTCTGGTACTGTGTATCAACTCATACATGCCATGGAACCTAGACTTGGCTGTTGTCTGGTACTGTGTATCAACTCATACATGCCATGGAACCTAGACTTGGCTGTTGTCTGGTACTGTGTATCAACTCATACATGCCATGGAACCTAGACTTGGCTGTTGTCTGGTACTGTGTATCAACTCATACATGCCATGGAACCTAGACTTGGCTGTTGTCTGGTACTGTGTATCAACTCATACATGCCATGGAACCTAGACTTGGCTGTTGTCTGGTACTGTGTATCAACTCATACATGCCATGGAACCTAGACTTGGCTGTTGTCTGGTACTGTGTATCAACTCATACATGCCGTGGAACCTAGACTTGGCTGTTGTCTGGTACTGTGTATCAACTCATACATGCCATGGAACCTAGACTTGGCTGTTGTCTGGTACTGTGTATCAACTCATACATGCCATGGAACCTAGACTTGGCTGTTGTCTGGTACTGTGTATCAACTCATACATGCCGTGGAACCTAGACTTGGCTGTTGTCTGGTACTGTGTATCAACTCATACATGCCATGGAACCTAGACTTGGCTGTTGTCTGGTACTGTGTATCAACTCATACATGCCATGGAACCTAGACTTGGCTGTTGTCTGGTACTGTGTATCAACTCATACATGCCGTGGAACCTAGACTTGGCTGTTGTCTGGTACTGTGTATCAACTCATACATGCCGTGGAACCTAGACTTGGCTGTTGTCTGGTACTGTGTATCAACTCATACATGCCATGGAACCTAGACTTGGCTGTTGTCTGGTACTGTGTATCAACTCATACATGCCGTGGAACCTAGACTTGGCTGTTGTCTGGTACTGTGTATCAACTCATACATGCCGTGGAACCTAGACTTGGCTGTTGTCTGGTACTGTGTATCAACTCATACATGCCGTGGAACCTAGACTTGGCTGTTGTCTGGTACTGTGTATCAACTCATACATGCCGTGGAACCTAGACTTGGCTGTTGTCTGGTACTGTGTATCAACTCATACATGCCGTGGAACCTAGACTTGGCTGTTGTCTGGTACTGTGTATCAACTCATACATGCCGTGGAACCTAGACTTGGCTGTTGTCTGGTACTGTGTATCAACTCATACATGCCGTGGAACCTAGACTTGGCTGTTGTCTGGTACTGTGTATCAACTCATACATGCCATGGAACCTAGACTTGGCTGTTGTCTGGTACTGTGTATCAACTCATACATGCCATGGAACCTAGACTTGGCTGTTGTCTGGTACTGTGTATCAACTCATACATGCCATGGAACCTAGACTTGGCTGTTGTCTGGTACTGTGTATCAACTCATACATGCCATGGAACCTAGACTTGGCTGTTGTCTGGTACTGTGTATCAACTCATACATGCCGTGGAACCTAGACTTGGCTGTTGTCTGGTACTGTGTATCAACTCATACATGCCATGGAACCTAGACTTGGCTGTTGTCTGGTACTGTGTATCAACTCATACATGCCATGGAACCTAGACTTGGCTGTTGTCTGGTACTGTGTATCAACTCATACATGCCATGGAACCTAGACTTGGCTGTTGTCTGGTACTGTGTATCAACTCATACATGCCATGGAACCTAGACTTGGCTGTTGTCTGGTACTGTGTATCAACTCATACATGCCATGGAACCTAGACTTGGCTGTTGTCTGGTACTGTGTATCAACTCATACATGCCATGGAACCTAGACTTGGCTGTTGTCTGGTACTGTGTATCAACTCATACATGCCATGGAACCTAGACTTGGCTGTTGTCTGGTACTGTGTATCAACTCATACATGCCATGGAACCTAGACTTGGCTGTTGTCTGGTACTGTGTATCAACTCATACATGCCATGGAACCTAGACTTGGCTGTTGTCTGGTACTGTGTATCAACTCATACATGCCGTGGAACCTAGACTTGGCTGTTGTCTGGTACTGTGTATCAACTCATACATGCCATGGAACCTAGACTTGGCTGTTGTCTGGTACTGTGTATCAACTCATACATGCCATGGAACCTAGACTTGGCTGTTGTCTGGTACTGTGTATCAACTCATACATGCCATGGAACCTAGACTTGGCTGTTGTCTGGTACTGTGTATCAACTCATACATGCCGTGGAACCTAGACTTGGCTGTTGTCTGGTACTGTGTATCAACTCATACATGCCATGGAACCTAGACTTGGCTGTTGTCTGGTACTGTGTATCAACTCATACATGCCATGGAACCTAGACTTGGCTGTTGTCTGGTACTGTGTATCAACTCATACATGCCATGGAACCTAGACTTGGCTGTTGTCTGGTACTGTGTATCAACTCATACATGCCATGGAACCTAGACTTGGCTGTTGTCTGGTACTGTGTATCAACTCATACATGCCATGGAACCTAGACTTGGCTGTTGTCTGGTACTGTGTATCAACTCATACATGCCATGGAACCTAGACTTGGCTGTTGTCTGGTACTGTGTATCAACTCATACATGCCATGGAACCTAGACTTGGCTGTTGTCTGGTACTGTGTATCAACTCATACATGCCGTGGAACCTAGACTTGGCTGTTGTCTGGTACTGTGTATCAACTCATACATGCCGTGGAACCTAGACTTGGCTGTTGTCTGGTACTGTGTATCAACTCATACATGCCATGGAACCTAGACTTGGCTGTTGTCTGGTACTGTGTATCAACTCATACATGCCATGGAACCTAGACTTGGCTGTTGTCTGGTACTGTGTATCAACTCATACATGCCGTGGAACCTAGACTTGGCTGTTGTCTGGTACTGTGTATCAACTCATACATGCCATGGAACCTAGACTTGGCTGTTGTCTGGTACTGTGTATCAACTCATACATGCCATGGAACCTAGACTTGGCTGTTGTCTGGTACTGTGTATCAACTCATACATGCCATGGAACCTAGACTTGGCTGTTGTCTGGTACTGTGTATCAACTCATACATGCCATGGAACCTAGACTTGGCTGTTGTCTGGTACTGTGTATCAACTCATACATGCCATGGAACCTAGACTTGGCTGTTGTCTGGTACTGTGTATCAACTCATACATGCCATGGAACCTAGACTTGGCTGTTGTCTGGTACTGTGTATCAACTCATACATGCCGTGGAACCTAGACTTGGCTGTTGTCTGGTACTGTGTATCAACTCATACATGCCATGGAACCTAGACTTGGCTGTTGTCTGGTACTGTGTATCAACTCATACATGCCATGGAACCTAGACTTGGCTGTTGTCTGGTACTGTGTATCAACTCATACATGCCATGGAACCTAGACTTGGCTGTTGTCTGGTACTGTGTATCAACTCATACATGCCGTGGAACCTAGACTTGGCTGTTGTCTGGTACTGTGTATCAACTCATACATGCCATGGAACCTAGACTTGGCTGTTGTCTGGTACTGTGTATCAACTCATACATGCCATGGAACCTAGACTTGGCTGTTGTCTGGTACTGTGTATCAACTCATACATGCCGTGGAACCTAGACTTGGCTGTTGTCTGGTACTGTGTATCAACTCATACATGCCATGGAACCTAGACTTGGCTGTTGTCTGGTACTGTGTATCAACTCATACATGCCATGGAACCTAGACTTGGCTGTTGTCTGGTACTGTGTATCAACTCATACATGCCATGGAACCTAGACTTGGCTGTTGTCTGGTACTGTGTATCAACTCATACATGCCATGGAACCTAGACTTGGCTGTTGTCTGGTACTGTGTATCAACTCATACATGCCATGGAACCTAGACTTGGCTGTTGTCTGGTACTGTGTATCAACTCATACATGCCATGGAACCTAGACTTGGCTGTTGTCTGGTACTGTGTATCAACTCATACATGCCATGGAACCTAGACTTGGCTGTTGTCTGGTACTGTGTATCAACTCATACATGCCATGGAACCTAGACTTGGCTGTTGTCTGGTACTGTGTATCAACTCATACATGCCATGGAACCTAGACTTGGCTGTTGTCTGGTACTGTGTATCAACTCATACATGCCATGGAACCTAGACTTGGCTGTTGTCTGGTACTGTGTATCAACTCATACATGCCATGGAACCTAGACTTGGCTGTTGTCTGGTACTGTGTATCAACTCATACATGCCATGGAACCTAGACTTGGCTGTTGTCTGGTACTGTGTATCAACTCATACATGCCATGGAACCTAGACTTGGCTGTTGTCTGGTACTGTGTATCAACTCATACATGCCATGGAACCTAGACTTGGCTGTTGTCTGGTACTGTGTATCAACTCATACATGCCGTGGAACCTAGACTTGGCTGTTGTCTGGTACTGTGTATCAACTCATACATGCCATGGAACCTAGACTTGGCTGTTGTCTGGTACTGTGTATCAACTCATACATGCCATGGAACCTAGACTTGGCTGTTGTCTGGTACTGTGTATCAACTCATACATGCCGTGGAACCTAGACTTGGCTGTTGTCTGGTACTGTGTATCAACTCATACATGCCATGGAACCTAGACTTGGCTGTTGTCTGGTACTGTGTATCAACTCATACATGCCATGGAACCTAGACTTGGCTGTTGTCTGGTACTGTGTATCAACTCATACATGCCATGGAACCTAGACTTGGCTGTTGTCTGGTACTGTGTATCAACTCATACATGCCGTGGAACCTAGACTTGGCTGTTGTCTGGTACTGTGTATCAACTCATACATGCCATGGAACCTAGACTTGGCTGTTGTCTGGTACTGTGTATCAACTCATACATGCCATGGAACCTAGACTTGGCTGTTGTCTGGTACTGTGTATCAACTCATACATGCCATGGAACCTAGACTTGGCTGTTGTCTGGTACTGTGTATCAACTCATACATGCCATGGAACCTAGACTTGGCTGTTGTCTGGTACTGTGTATCAACTCATACATGCCGTGGAACCTAGACTTGGCTGTTGTCTGGTACTGTGTATCAACTCATACATGCCGTGGAACCTAGACTTGGCTGTTGTCTGGTACTGTGTATCAACTCATACATGCCGTGGAACCTAGACTTGGCTGTTGTCTGGTACTGTGTATCAACTCATACATGCCATGGAACCTAGACTTGGCTGTTGTCTGGTACTGTGTATCAACTCATACATGCCATGGAACCTAGACTTGGCTGTTGTCTGGTACTGTGTATCAACTCATACATGCCATGGAACCTAGACTTGGCTGTTGTCTGGTACTGTGTATCAACTCATACATGCCGTGGAACCTAGACTTGGCTGTTGTCTGGTACTGTGTATCAACTCATACATGCCATGGAACCTAGACTTGGCTGTTGTCTGGTACTGTGTATCAACTCATACATGCCATGGAACCTAGACTTGGCTGTTGTCTGGTACTGTGTATCAACTCATACATGCCGTGGAACCTAGACTTGGCTGTTGTCTGGTACTGTGTATCAACTCATACATGCCGTGGAACCTAGACTTGGCTGTTGTCTGGTACTGTGTATCAACTCATACATGCCATGGAACCTAGACTTGGCTGTTGTCTGGTACTGTGTATCAACTCATACATGCCGTGGAACCTAGACTTGGCTGTTGTCTGGTACTGTGTATCAACTCATACATGCCATGGAACCTAGACTTGGCTGTTGTCTGGTACTGTGTATCAACTCATACATGCCATGGAACCTAGACTTGGCTGTTGTCTGGTACTGTGTATCAACTCATACATGCCGTGGAACCTAGACTTGGCTGTTGTCTGGTACTGTGTATCAACTCATACATGCCGTGGAACCTAGACTTGGCTGTTGTCTGGTACTGTGTATCAACTCATACATGCCGTGGAACCTAGACTTGGCTGTTGTCTGGTACTGTGTATCAACTCATACATGCCGTGGAACCTAGACTTGGCTGTTGTCTGGTACTGTGTATCAACTCATACATGCCATGGAACCTAGACTTGGCTGTTGTCTGGTACTGTGTATCAACTCATACATGCCATGGAACCTAGACTTGGCTGTTGTCTGGTACTGTGTATCAACTCATACATGCCATGGAACCTAGACTTGGCTGTTGTCTGGTACTGTGTATCAACTCATACATGCCATGGAACCTAGACTTGGCTGTTGTCTGGTACTGTGTATCAACTCATACATGCCATGGAACCTAGACTTGGCTGTTGTCTGGTACTGTGTATCAACTCATACATGCCGTGGAACCTAGACTTGGCTGTTGTCTGGTACTGTGTATCAACTCATACATGCCATGGAACCTAGACTTGGCTGTTGTCTGGTACTGTGTATCAACTCATACATGCCATGGAACCTAGACTTGGCTGTTGTCTGGTACTGTGTATCAACTCATACATGCCGTGGAACCTAGACTTGGCTGTTGTCTGGTACTGTGTATCAACTCATACATGCCATGGAACCTAGACTTGGCTGTTGTCTGGTACTGTGTATCAACTCATACATGCCATGGAACCTAGACTTGGCTGTTGTCTGGTACTGTGTATCAACTCATACATGCCGTGGAACCTAGACTTGGCTGTTGTCTGGTACTGTGTATCAACTCATACATGCCGTGGAACCTAGACTTGGCTGTTGTCTGGTACTGTGTATCAACTCATACATGCCATGGAACCTAGACTTGGCTGTTGTCTGGTACTGTGTATCAACTCATACATGCCATGGAACCTAGACTTGGCTGTTGTCTGGTACTGTGTATCAACTCATACATGCCATGGAACCTAGACTTGGCTGTTGTCTGGTACTGTGTATCAACTCATACATGCCATGGAACCTAGACTTGGCTGTTGTCTGGTACTGTGTATCAACTCATACATGCCGTGGAACCTAGACTTGGCTGTTGTCTGGTACTGTGTATCAACTCATACATGCCATGGAACCTAGACTTGGCTGTTGTCTGGTACTGTGTATCAACTCATACATGCCATGGAACCTAGACTTGGCTGTTGTCTGGTACTGTGTATCAACTCATACATGCCGTGGAACCTAGACTTGGCTGTTGTCTGGTACTGTGTATCAACTCATACATGCCATGGAACCTAGACTTGGCTGTTGTCTGGTACTGTGTATCAACTCATACATGCCATGGAACCTAGACTTGGCTGTTGTCTGGTACTGTGTATCAACTCATACATGCCGTGGAACCTAGACTTGGCTGTTGTCTGGTACTGTGTATCAACTCATACATGCCATGGAACCTAGACTTGGCTGTTGTCTGGTACTGTGTATCAACTCATACATGCCGTGGAACCTAGACTTGGCTGTTGTCTGGTACTGTGTATCAACTCATACATGCCATAGAACCTAGACTTGGCTGTTGTCTGGTACTGTGTATCAACTCATACATGCCGTGGAACCTAGACTTGGCTGTTGTCTGGTACTGTGTATCAACTCATACATGCCGTGGAACCTAGACTTGGCTGTTGTCTGGTACTGTGTATCAACTCATACATGCCGTGGAACCTAGACTTGGCTGTTGTCTGGTACTGTGTATCAACTCATACATGCCATAGAACCTAGACTTGGCTGTTGTCTGGTACTGTGTATCAACTCATACATGCCGTGGAACCTAGACTTGGCTGTTGTCTGGTACTGTGTATCAACTCATACATGCCATGGAACCTAGACTTGGCTGTTGTCTGGTACTGTGTATCAACTCATACATGCCGTGGAACCTAGACTTGGCTGTTGTCTGGTACTGTGTATCAACTCATACATGCCATGGAACCTAGACTTGGCTGTTGTCTGGTACTGTGTATCAACTCATACATGCCGTGGAACCTAGACTTGGCTGTTGTCTGGTACTGTGTATCAACTCATACATGCCATAGAACCTAGACTTGGCTGTTGTCTGGTACTGTGTATCAACTCATACATGCCGTGGAACCTAGACTTGGCTGTTGTCTGGTACTGTGTATCAACTCATACATGCCATAGAACCTAGACTTGGCTGTTGTCTGGTACTGTGTATCAACTCATACATGCCGTGGAACCTAGACTTGGCTGTTGTCTGGTACTGTGTATCAACTCATACATGCCATAGAACCTAGACTTGGCTGTTGTCTGGTACTGTGTATCAACTCATACATGCCGTGGAACCTAGACTTGGCTGTTGTCTGGTACTGTGTATCAACTCATACATGCCATAGAACCTAGACTTGGCTGTTGTCTGGTACTGTGTATCAACTCATACATGCCGTGGAACCTAGACTTGGCTGTTGTCTGGTACTGTGTATCAACTCATACATGCCGTGGAACCTAGACTTGGCTGTTATCTGGTTCTGTGTATCAACTCATACATGCCGTGGAACCTAGACTTGGCTGTTGTCTGGTACTGTGTATCAACTCATACATGCCGTAGAACCTAGACTTGGCTGTTGTCTGGTACTGTGTATCAACTCATACATGCCGTGGAACCTAGACTTGGCTGTTGTCTGGTACTGTGTATCAACTCATACATGCCGTGGAACCTAGACTTGGCTGTTGTCTGGTACTGTGTATCAACTCATACATGCCATGGAACCTAGACTTGGCTGTTGTCTGGTACTGTGTATCAACTCATACATGCCGTGGAACCTAGACTTGGCTGTTGTCTGGTACTGTGTATCAACTCATACATGCCATGGAACCTAGACTTGGCTGTTGTCTGGTACTGTGTATCAACTCATACATGCCGTGGAACCTAGACTTGGCTGTTGTCTGGTACTGTGTATCAACTCATACATGCCATAGAACCTAGACTTGGCTGTTGTCTGGTACTGTGTATCAACTCATACATGCCGTGGAACCTAGACTTGGCTGTTGTCTGGTACTGTGTATCAACTCATACATGCCATAGAACCTAGACTTGGCTGTTGTCTGGTACTGTGTATCAACTCATACATGCCGTGGAACCTAGACTTGGCTGTTGTCTGGTACTGTGTATCAACTCATACATGCCATAGAACCTAGACTTGGCTGTTGTCTTGTACTGTGTATCAACTCATACATGCCGTGGAACCTAGACTTGGCTGTTGTCTGGTACTGTGTATCAACTCATACATGCCATAGAACCTAGACTTGGCTGTTGTCTGGTACTGTGTATCAACTCATACATGCCGTGGAACCTAGACTTGGCTGTTGTCTGGTACTGTGTATCAACTCATACATGCCATAGAACCTAGACTTGGCTGTTGTCTGGTACTGTGTATCAACTCATACATGCCGTAGAACCTAGACTTGGCTGTTGTCTGGTACTGTGTATCAACTCATACATGCCGTGGAACCTAGACTTGGCTGTTATCTGGTTCTGTGTATCAACTCATACATGCCGTGGAACCTAGACTTGGCTGTTGTCTGGTACTGTGTATCAACTCATACATGCCGTAGAACCTAGACTTGGCTGTTGTCTGGTACTGTGTATCAACTCATACATGCCGTGGAACCTAGACTTGGCTGTTGTCTGGTACTGTGTATCAACTCATACATGCCGTGGAACCTAGACTTGGCTGTTGTCTGGTACTGTGTATCAACTCATACATGCCATGGAACCTAGACTTGGCTGTTGTCTGGTACTGTGTATCAACTCATACATGCCATGGAACCTAGACTTGGCTGTTGTCTGGTACTGTGTATCAACTCATACATGCCGTGGAATCGGTACATAAGAAATCTCTTCCCAGCTATTTTGCATGGCACAGTGGTCAACATCCTGGTCCTCAAATGAAACTGGTATACTTTCCTATTCATGCTGTTTTTGTTCCTCCGCCAGTTTTGATCCTTTATATTGGGCCGACAGACCAGTTCCCTGCCTCCTCCCGCTGACACCTGCCTCCTCTGTTTTGGGGGGTAATGCTGTAATCAATTGGTTGTAATTGGACTGAGACCTTCCCGTACATTTCTTATAGCTCCATGAACGTCATAACTCTACCATTCCAATTTACAATATCACTTAAGAACAAAATGCCTTTCTCAAACATCTTTTCCATAAACACAGGTATTTTATCAATCAGCACATCTGAGTTCAGCCATAGTATTTGTTGTAATATTTGTTCTATCTTTTCTGGGGGAGGAAATTGAAATTGTAACCAGCTCTGCATTGCTTGTTTGAAAATAAGAGATACTGGCATCCTGAGTGGCGCAGCGGTCTAAGGCACTGCATCGCAGTGCTTGAGGCGTCACTCCAGAAGTGGGTTTGTTCCCGGGCTGTGTCGCAGCCGGCCGCGACCAGGAGACCCATGAAGCGGAGCACAATTGGCCCAGCATCGTCCGGTTTAACAGTGTTTTTCTCCGACACATTGGTGCAGATGGCTTCCTTGTTAAGCGAGCAGCGTGTCAAGAAGCAGTGCGGCGGGTCGTGTTTCGGGGGACGTATGGCTCTCGACCTTCACCTCTCCTGAGTCCGTACGGGAGTTGCAGCGATGGGACAAGACTGGAACTCCCAATTGGAGACCACGAAGTTGGTGGAAAAAAAGGGGCAAAGTTAAACAAACAAATAAGAAGAGAGAGATTCTTCAACGAGTCTAAAATGAGACAATCTGCACAAAGGCAAAAAGTCCATTTTTAAACAAGGGATGAGCTTTTCTTAGTAATCTACTTGAGAACCTGTTACGCACGCCTCTTGGAGGAGGGAACGCAACTCCCTGCTGCTCTAAATTCCCCGCGGAGTGAAAGAGGTATGGGACTGTAGGTGCGAATAAGGATGACAAAAGCAGAGAGCGGTACCGTTAACAAGGAATTTATTCCGTCACACGGTAATTTTGGGGAAAAGGGGCTGAACGGAACCAAAGCAGAGAAAGTAAAAATCAAAGCCCCCTCTCCTACCTTACCTGCCTACCCACAACTTACCTAACTTAGCACCACCTGGTGCACTAACCAAAATACAGGGGGTGGTCCATCCAGGTCTTACTTAACTTAGCACCACCTGGTGCACTAACCAAAATACAGGGGGTGGTCCGTCCAGGTCTTACCTAACTTAGCACCACCTGGTGCACTAACCAAAATACAGGGGGTGGTCCATCCAGGTCTTACTTAACTTAGCACCACCTGGTGCACTAACCAAAATACAGGGGGTGGTCCGTCCAGGTCTTACCTAACTTAGCACCACCTGGTGCACTAACCAAAATACAGGGGGTGGTCCGCCCAGGTCTTACCTAACTTAGCACCACCTGGTAAACTAACCAAAATACAGGGGGTGGTCCGTCCAGGTCTTACCTAACTTAGCACCACCTGGCGCACTAACCAAAATACAGGGGGTGGTCCGTCCAGGTCTTACCTAACTTAGCACCACCTGGTGCACTGACCAAAATACAGGGGGTGGTCCGCCCAGGTCTTACCTAACTTAGCACCACCTGGTAAACTAACCAAAATACAGGGGGTGGTCCGTCCAGGTCTTACCTAACTTAGCACCACCTGGCGCGCTAACCAAAATACAGGGGGTGGTCCGTCCAGGTCTTACGTAACTTAGCACCACCTGGTGCACTAACCAAAATACAGGGGGCGGTCCGTCCAGGTCTTACCTAGTGTGCATAGACAGTAAAATACTACGGGTTATGTATGCCCGCAGGCCTCTTGCCTAAGCACTCCCTAGGTGCCTTCCCCTTCCCCCCTGGGAACAAATGAAACAGAACAATACAAACTATTTCACAACCAACTTGAGAAAAAAAACTAACTCAGGATATGATAGAAGCTCTCTCTCTTTGAGCAACAAACTAACACAGAACATAACAATCAGCAACTGGTAACATAGAACATACCACAATCTCTTTAACAACCATAAACTCAGGATGCCCTTCACCCTCAGTCATCAGCCTCAGTCATCAGCCTCAGTCATCAGCCTCAGTCATCAGCCTCAGTCATCAGCCTCAGTCATCAGCCTCAGTCATCAGCCTTCATCTCTCAGCTTTCTCTTCTTCTGAGCAACAGAACACTGGCTTATATAGCTGGAGAAGGAGTCTAATGGGATACAGCTGTATCCTGACGAGGGGCCGGGGTCAGCTCCAATTAGCAATGGGGGGAATTTCAGGAAGCCATCCTAAAACACACACATACAAGCAAAACCACAACACAGAAACTGGGGAACGTAACAGAACCATTTTGAGTTCAAGTAAAACTTTTGAATGAGTGAAGCTTTTAGAGAGAGGTTTAGTGCTTTTATATTTAATAATCTCAACCCACCCAGTTCATATTCATTATATAGATAGGCACTTTATCTTGTCTGGTTCGGCATCCAAAGATAAAGCAAAATATTTTGTTGCTCATATGATTTAAAAAAATGAATCATCAGGAGTAGGCAGCGCCGTGAGTAAACTGAGATGTGACTAAGGAGTTAATCAGGACAATTTTTTCCATAAATAGACAGGTATTTACCTCTCCGTGGTTGCAGGATCTTGACTGTTTTTACTAGTTTTCTATTGAAATTCATTGTGGAGAGCTCATTCATATCCACTTCACCATCCGCCCATTTTACAGGTAAACTGCAGGGTTCCAATACGTAACAGTGTACACTTATCATAATTAGGTTTTAGTCCAGAGAGTACAGAAAGTTATCTTGATCTTTAATGAGACATTGCAGGGATCCAGATTTGACATATTTGAAATCTTCACAGACTGACAACAAACAACCAGCTAATTTTAAGCCTCTATGTACCTGGCAGGAGAAGCGACAGAAGGCTTGTTGATGTTAAGCCTCTATGTACCTGGCAGGAGAAGCGACAGAAGGCTTGTTGATGTTAAGCCTCTATGTACCTGGCAGGAGAAGCGACAGAAGGCTTGTTGATGTTAAGCCTCTATGTACCTGGCAGGAGAAGCGACAGAAGGATTGTTGATGTTAAGCCTCTATGTACCTGGCAGGAGAAGCGACAGAAGGCTTGTTGATGTTAAGCCTCTATGTACCTGGCAGGAGAAGCGACAGAAGGCTTGTTGATGTTAAGCCTCTATGTACCTGGCAGGAGAAGCGACAGAAGGCTTGTTGATGTTAAGCCTCTATGTACCTGGCAGGAGAAGCGACAGAAGGCTTGTTGATGTTAAGCCTCTATGTACCTGGCAGGAGAAGCGACAGAAGGCTTGTTAATGTTAAGCCTCTATGTACCTGGCAGGAGAAGCGACAGAAGGCTTGTTAATGTTAAGCCTCTATGTACCTGGCAGGAGAAGCGACAGAAGGCTTGTTAATGTTAAGCCTCTATGTACCTGGCAGGAGAAGCGACAGAAGGCTTGTTAATGTTAAGCCTCTATGTACCTGGCAGGAGAAGCGACAGAAGGCTTGTTAATGTTAAGCCTCTATGTACCTGGCAGGAGAAGCGACAGAAGGCTTGTTAATGTTAAGCCTCTATGTACCTGGCAGGAGAAGCGACAGAAGTCTGCTAGTCTCTTTACGTCACCTGAAGTCTGTTTAATAGAAGTTAACAAGAAAGTATTCATCCTGTTGATGTGGTTCTGGGTTACAGACATTACAGGGGAAACCTTTTACTCTAGCAGTCTACTCCTCTCCTTGGTTTTATTTAAGAATTTATCTAGGATTTCAGAAAACAGTTCCCCTTCGGCTTTTCGTTAATCAACGGTTTCCATGGCGATGTGTACTTTATAGACTTCTGCACATGAAAAGCCAATTTGTTCCTCCAGAGTTAAGTACACGAAGGTCCGTTAGTCCCCCTGGACGCGTCCCAAACGACAACCTGTTCCCTGTATAGTGTACTACCCTGTAACTGGGCCTATGGACCCTGGTCAACAGTAGTACACTGTAGGGAACATTTGGGACTCTAGCTGGTGTGTTTACCTGGCTGTCAGGGGGATTTCAACAGGCTCTGTGAGTGTTCCAGTAACGCTGACCCTGATCACATCCAACCAAAACAAACAGCAAGAACAAAATCCCAGTGTCTGCTAGCTGTTAGCTACTGTCTCACAAAGAGACCTTATCCCAGTGTCTGCTAGCTGTTAGCTACTGCCTCACAAAGAGACCTTATCCCAGTGTCTGCTAGCTGTTAGCTACTGCCTCACAAAGAGACCTTATCCCAGTGTCTGCTAGCTGTTAGCTACTGTCTCACAAAGAGACCTTATCCCAGTGTCTGCTAGCTGTTAGCTACTGTCTCACATAGAGACCTTATCCCAGTGTCTGCTAGCTGTTAGCTACTGCCTCACAAAGAGACCTTATCCCAGTGTCTGCTAGCTGTTAGCTACTGTCTCACAAAGAGACCTTATCCCAGTGTCTGCTAGCTGTTAGCTACTGCCTCACAAAGAGACCTTATCCCAGTGTCTGCTAGCTGTTAGCTACTGTCTCACATAGAGACCTTATCCCAGTGTCTGCTAGCTGTTAGCTACTGTCTCACAAAGAGACCTTATCCCAGTGTCTGCTAGCTGTTAGCTACTGTCTCACAAAGAGACCTTATCCCAGTGTCTGCTAGCTGTTAGCTACTGCCTCACAAAGAGACCTTATCCCAGTGTCTGCTAGCTGTTAGCTACTGTCTCACAAAGAGACCTTATCCCAGTGTCTGCTAGCTGTTAGCTACAAAGAGACCTTATCCCAGTGTCTGCTAGCTGTTAGCTACTGTCTCACAAAGAGACCTTATCCCAGTGTCTGCTAGCTGTTAGCTACTGTCTCACAAAGAGACCTTATCCCAGTGTCTGCTAGCTGTTAGCTACTGCCTCACAAAGAGACCTTATCCCAGTGTCTGCTAGCTGTTAGCTACTGTCTCACAAAGAGACCTTATCCCAGTGTCTGCTAGCTGTTAGCTACTGTCTCACAAAGAGACCTTATCCCAGTGTCTGCTAGCTGTTAGCTACTGTCTCACAAAGAGACCTTATCCCAGTGTCTGCTAGCTGTTAGCTACTGTCTCACAAAGAGACCTTATCCCAGTGTCTGCTAGCTGTTAGCTACTGTCTCACAAAGAGACCTTATCCCAGTGTCTGCTAGCTGTTAGCTACTGTCTCACAAAGAGACCTTATCCCAGTGTCTGCTAGCTGTTAGCTACTGCCTCACAAAGAGACCTTATCCCAGTGTCTGCTAGCTGTTAGCTACTGCCTCACAAAGAGACCTTATCCCAGTGTCTGCTAGCTGTTAGCTACTGCCTCACAAAGAGACCTTATCCCAGTGTCTGCTAGCTGTTAGCTACTGTCTCACAAAGAGACCTTATCCCAGTGTCTGCTAGCTGTTAGCTACTGTCTCACATAAGAGACCTTATCCCAGTGTCTGCTAGCTGTTAGCTACTGTCTCACAAAGAGACCTTATCCCAGTGTCTGCTAGCTGTTAGCTACTGCCTCACAAAGAGACCTTATCCCAGTGTCTGCTAGCTGTTAGCTACTGTCTCACAAAGAGACCTTATCCCAGTGTCTGCTAGCTGTTAGCTACTGTCTCACAAAGAGACCTTATCCCAGTGTCTGCTAGCTAGCTGTTAGCTACCGCCTCACAAAGAGACCTTATCCCAGTGTCTGCTAGCTGTTAGCTACTGCCTCACAAAGAGACCTTATCCCAGTGTCTGCTAGCTGTTAGCTACTGCCTCACAAAGAGACCTTATCCCAGTGTCTGCTAGCTGTTAGCTACTGCCTCACAAAGAGACCTTATCCCAGTGTCTGCTAGCTGTTAGCTACTGCCTCACAAAGAGACCTTATCCCAGTGTCTGCTAGCTGTTAGCTACTGTCTCACATAGAGACCTTATCCCAGTGTCTGCTAGCTGTTAGCTACTGCCTCACAAAGAGACCTTATCCCAGTGTCTGCTAGCTGTTAGCTACTGTCTCACATAGAGACCTTATCCCAGTGTCTGCTAGCTGTTAGCTACTGCCTCACAAAGAGACCTTATCCCAGTGTCTGCTAGCTGTTAGCTACTGCCTCACAAAGAGACCTTATCCCAGTGTCTGCTAGCTGTTAGCTACTGCCTCACAAAGAGACCTTATCCCAGTGTCTGCTAGCTGTTAGCTACTGCCTCACAAAGAGACCTTATCCCAGTGTCTGCTAGCTGTTAGCTACTGCCTCACAAAGAGACCTTATCCCAGTGTCTGCTAGCTGTTAGCTACTGTCTCACATAGAGACCTTATCCCAGTGTCTGCTAGCTGTTAGCTACTGTCTCACAAAGAGACCTTATCCCAGTGTCTGCTAGCTGTTAGCTACTGCCTCACAAAGAGACCTTATCCCAGTGTCTGCTAGCTGTTAGCTACTGTCTCACAAAGAGACCTTATCCCAGTGTCTGCTAGCTGTTAGCTACTGTCTCACAAAGAGACCTTATCCCAGTGTCTGCTAGCTGTTAGCTACCGCCTCACAAAGAGACCTTATCCCAGTGTCTGCTAGCTGTTAGCTACTGTCTCACAAAGAGACCTTATCCCAGTGTCTGCTAGCTGTTAGCTACTGTCTCACAAAGAGACCTTATCCCAGTGTCTGCTAGCTGTTAGCTACCGCCTCACAAAGAGACCTTATCCCAGTGTCTGCTAGCTAGCTGTTAGCTACCGCCTCACAAAGAGACCTTATCCCAGTGTCTGCTAGCTGTTAGCTACTGTCTCACAAAGAGACCTTATCCCAGTGTCTGCTAGCTAGCTGTTAGCTACCGCCTCACAAAGAGACCTTATCCCAGTGTCTGCTAGCTAGCTGTTAGCTACCGCCTCACAAAGAGACCTTATCCCAGTGTCTGCTAGCTGTTAGCTACTGCCTCACAAAGAGACCTTATCCCAGTGTCTGCTAGCTGTTAGCTACTGCCTCACAAAGAGACCTTATCCCAGTGTCTGCTAGCTGTTAGCTACTGCCTCACAAAGAGACCTTATCCCAGTGTCTGCTAGCTGTTAGCTACTGCCTCACAAAGAGACCTTATCCCAGTGTCTGCTAGCTGTTAGCTACTGTCTCACAAAGAGACCTTATCCCAGTGTCTGCTAGCTGTTAGCTACTGCCTCACAAAGAGACCTTATCCCAGTGTCTGCTAGCTGTTAGCTACTGCCTCACAAAGAGACCTTATCCCAGTGTCTGCTAGCTGTTAGCTACTGCCTCACAAAGAGACCTTATCCCAGTGTCTGCTAGCTAGCTGTTAGCTACTGCCTCACAAAGAGACCTTATCCCAGTGTCTGCTAGCTGTTAGCTACTGTCTCACAAAGAGACCTTATCCCAGTGTCTGCTAGCTAGCTGTTAGCTACTGCCTCACAAAGAGACCTTATCCCAGTGTCTGCTAGCTGTTAGCTACTGTCTCACAAAGAGACCTTATCCCAGTGTCTGCTAGCTGTTAGCTACCGCCTCACAAAGAGACCTTATCCCAGTGTCTGCTAGCTAGCTGTTAGCTACCGCCTCACAAAGAGACCTTATCCCAGTGTCTGCTAGCTGTTAGCTACTGTCTCACAAAGAGACCTTATCCCAGTGTCTGCTAGCTAGCTGTTAGCTACCGCCTCACAAAGAGACCTTATCCCAGTGTCTGCTAGCTGTTAGCTACTGTCTCACATAGAGACCTTATCCCAGTGTCTGCTAGCTGTTAGCTACTGCCTCACAAAGAGACCTTATCCCAGTGTCTGCTAGCTGTTAGCTACTGTCTCACAAAGAGACCTTATCCCAGTGTCTGCTAGCTGTTAGCTACTGTCTCACAAAGAGACCTTATCCCAGTGTCTGCTAGCTGTTAGCTACTGTCTCACAAAGAGACCTTATCCCAGTGTCTGCTAGCTGTTAGCTACTGTCTCACATAGAGACCTTATCCCAGTGTCTGCTAGCTGTTAGCTACTGTCTCACAAAGAGACCTTATCCCAGTGTCTGCTAGCTGTTAGCTACTGTCTCACATAGAGACCTTATCCCAGTGTCTGCTAGCTGTTAGCTACTGCCTCACAAAGAGACCTTATCCCAGTGTCTGCTAGCTGTTAGCTACTGCCTCACAAAGAGACCTTATCCCAGTGTCTGCTAGCTGTTAGCTACTGCCTCACAAAGAGACCTTATCCCAGTGTCTGCTAGCTAGCTGTTAGCTACTGTCTCACAAAGAGACCTTATCCCAGTGTCTGCTAGCTAGCTGTTAGCTACTGTCTCACAAAGAGACCTTATCCCAGTGTCTGCTAGCTGTTAGCTACTGTCTCACAAAGAGACCTTATCCCAGTGTCTGCTAGCTGTTAGCTACTGTCTCACAAAGAGACCTTATCCCAGTGTCTGCTAGCTGTTAGCTACTGTCTCACAAAGAGACCTTATCCCAGTGTCTGCTAGCTGTTAGCTACTGCCTCACAAAGAGACCTTATCCCAGTGTCTGCTAGCTGTTAGCTACTGTCTCACAAAGAGACCTTATCCCAGTGTCTGCTAGCTAGCTGTTAGCTACTGCCTCACAAAGAGACCTTATCCCAGTGTCTGCTAGCTGTTAGCTACTGTCTCACAAAGAGACCTTATCCCAGTGTCTGCTAGCTGTTAGCTACTGTCTCACATAGAGACCTTATCCCAGTGTCTGCTAGCTGTTAGCTACTGTCTCACAAAGAGACCTTATCCCAGTGTCTGCTAGCTGTTAGCTACTGTCTCACAAAGAGACCTTATCCCAGTGTCTGCTAGCTGTTAGCTACTGCCTCACAAAGAGACCTTATCCCAGTGTCTGCTAGCTGTTAGCTACTGCCTCACAAAGAGACCTTATCCCAGTGTCTGCTAGCTGTTAGCTACTGCCTCACAAAGAGACCTTATCCCAGTGTCTGCTAGCTGTTAGCTACTGCCTCACAAAGAGACCTTATCCCAGTGTCTGCTAGCTGTTAGCTACTGTCTCACAAAGAGACCTTATCCCAGTGTCTGCTAGCTGTTAGCTACTGTCTCACAAAGAGACCTTATCCCAGTGTCTGCTAGCTGTTAGCTACTGTCTCACAAAGAGACCTTATCCCAGTGTCTGCTAGCTGTTAGCTACTGTCTCACATAGAGACCTTATCCCAGTGTCTGCTAGCTGTTAGCTACTGTCTCACAAAGAGACCTTATCCCAGTGTCTGCTAGCTGTTAGCTACTGTCTCACATAGAGACCTTATCCCAGTGTCTGCTAGCTGTTAGCTACTGTCTCACAAAGAGACCTTATCCCAGTGTCTGCTAGCTGTTAGCTACTGTCTCACAAAGAGACCTTATCCCAGTGTCTGCTAGCTGTTAGCTACTGCCTCACAAAGAGACCTTATCCCAGTGTCTGCTAGCTGTTAGCTACTGCCTCACAAAGAGACCTTATCCCAGTGTCTGCTAGCTAGCTGTTAGCTACTGCCTCACAAAGAGACCTTATCCCAGTGTCTGCTAGCTGTTAGCTACTGCCTCACAAAGAGACCTTATCCCAGTGTCTGCTAGCTGTTAGCTACTGCCTCACAAAGAGACCTTATCCCAGTGTCTGCTAGCTAGCTGTTAGCTAATGCCTCACAAAGAGACCTTATCCCAGTGTCTGCTAGCTGTTAGCTACTGCCTCACAAAGAGACCTTATCCCAGTGTCTGCTAGCTGTTAGCTACTGTCTCACATAGAGACCTTATCCCAGTGTCTGCTAGCTGTTAGCTACTGTCTCACAAAGAGACCTTATCCCAGTGTCTGCTAGCTGTTAGCTACTGTCTCACAAAGAGACCTTATCCCAGTGTCTGCTAGCTGTTAGCTACTGTCTCACAAAGAGACCTTATCCCAGTGTCTGCTAGCTGTTAGCTACTGTCTCACAAAGAGACCTTATCCCAGTGTCTGCTAGCTGTTAGCTACTGCCTCACAAAGAGACCTTATCCCAGTGTCTGCTAGCTAGCTGTTAGCTACTGCCTCACAAAGAGACCTTATCCCAGTGTCTGCTAGCTGTTAGCTACTGCCTCACAAAGAGACCTTATCCCAGTGTCTGCTAGCTGTTAGCTACTGCCTCACAAAGAGACCTTATCCCAGTGTCTGCTAGCTAGCTGTTAGCTACTGCCTCACAAAGAGACCTTATCCCAGTGTCTGCTAGCTGTTAGCTACTGTCTCACAAAGAGACCTTATCCCAGTGTCTGCTAGCTGTTAGCTACTGTCTCACATAGAGACCTTATCCCAGTGTCTGCTAGCTGTTAGCTACTGTCTCACAAAGAGACCTTATCCCAGTGTCTGCTAGCTGTTAGCTACTGTCTCACATAGAGACCTTATCCCAGTGTCTGCTAGCTGTTAGCTACTGTCTCACAAAGAGACCTTATCCCAGTGTCTGCTAGCTGTTAGCTACTGTCTCACAAAGAGACCTTATCCCAGTGTCTGCTAGCTGTTAGCTACTGCCTCACAAAGAGACCTTATCCCAGTGTCTGCTAGCTGTTAGCTACTGCCTCACAAAGAGACCTTATCCCAGTGTCTGCTAGCTGTTAGCTACTGTCTCACAAAGAGACCTTATCCCAGTGTCTGCTAGCTGTTAGCTACTGTCTCACAAAGAGACCTTATCCCAGTGTCTGCTAGCTGTTAGCTACTGCCTCACAAAGAGACCTTATCCCAGTGTCTGCTAGCTGTTAGCTACTGTCTCACATAGAGACCTTATCCCAGTGTCTGCTAGCTGTTAGCTACTGCCTCACAAAGAGACCTTATCCCAGTGTCTGCTAGCTGTTAGCTACTGTCTCACAAAGAGACCTTATCCCAGTGTCTGCTAGCTGTTAGCTACTGCCTCACAAAGAGACCTTATCCCAGTGTCTGCTAGCTGTTAGCTACTGTCTCACAAAGAGACCTTATCCCAGTGTCTGCTAGCTGTTAGCTACTGTCTCACAAAGAGACCTTATCCCAGTGTCTGCTAGCTGTTAGCTACTGTCTCACATAGAGACCTTATCCCAGTGTCTGCTAGCTGTTAGCTACTGCCTCACAAAGAGACCTTATCCCAGTGTCTGCTAGCTGTTAGCTACTGTCTCACAAAGAGACCTTATCCCAGTGTCTGCTAGCTGTTAGCTACTGTCTCACAAAGAGACCTTATCCCAGTGTCTGCTAGCTGTTAGCTACTGTCTCACAAAGAGACCTTATCCCAGTGTCTGCTAGCTGTTAGCTACTGTCTCACAAAGAGACCTTATCCCAGTGTCTGCTAGCTGTTAGCTACTGTCTCACAAAGAGACCTTATCCCAGTGTCTGCTAGCTAGCTGTTAGCTACTGTCTCACAAAGAGACCTTATCCCAGTGTCTGCTAGCTAGCTGTTAGCTACTGTCTCACAAAGAGACCTTATCCCAGTGTCTGCTAGCTGTTAGCTACTGTCTCACAAAGAGACCTTATCCCAGTGTCTGCTAGCTGTTAGCTACTGTCTCACAAAGAGACCTTATCCCAGTGTCTGCTAGCTGTTAGCTACTGTCTCACATAGAGACCTTATCCCAGTGTCTGCTAGCTGTTAGCTACTGTCTCACAAAGAGACCTTATCCCAGTGTCTGCTAGCTGTTAGCTACTGTCTCACAAAGAGACCTTATCCCAGTGTCTGCTAGCTGTTAGCTACTGCCTCACAAAGAGACCTTATCCCAGTGTCTGCTAGCTGTTAGCTACTGCCTCACAAAGAGACCTTATCCCAGTGTCTGCTAGCTGTTAGCTACTGTCTCACAAAGAGACCTTATCCCAGTGTCTGCTAGCTGTTAGCTACTGTCTCACAAAGAGACCTTATCCCAGTGTCTGCTAGCTGTTAGCTACTGTCTCACAAAGAGACCTTATCCCAGTGTCTGCTAGCTGTTAGCTACTGTCTCACAAAGAGACCTTATCCCAGTGTCTGCTAGCTGTTAGCTACTGTCTCACAAAGAGACCTTATCCCAGTGTCTGCTAGCTGTTAGCTACTGTCTCACAAAGAGACCTTATCCCAGTGTCTGCTAGCTGTTAGCTACTGTCTCACAAAGAGACCTTATCCCAGTGTCTGCTAGCTGTTAGCTACTGCCTCACAAAGAGACCTTATCCCAGTGTCTGCTAGCTGTTAGCTACTGTCTCACAAAGAGACCTTATCCCAGTGTCTGCTAGCTGTTAGCTACTGTCTCACAAAGAGACCTTATCCCAGTGTCTGCTAGCTGTTAGCTACTGCCTCACAAAGAGACCTTATCCCAGTGTCTGCTAGCTGTTAGCTACTGCCTCACAAAGAGACCTTATCCCAGTGTCTGCTAGCTGTTAGCTACTGTCTCACAAAGAGACCTTATCCCAGTGTCTGCTAGCTGTTAGCTACTGCCTCACAAAGAGACCTTATCCCAGTGTCTGCTAGCTGTTAGCTACTGTCTCACAAAGAGACCTTATCCCAGTGTCTGCTAGCTGTTAGCTACTGTCTCACAAAGAGACCTTATCCCAGTGTCTGCTAGCTGTTAGCTACTGTCTCACAAAGAGACCTTATCCCAGTGTCTGCTAGCTGTTAGCTACTGTCTCACAAAGAGACCTTATCCCAGTGTCTGCTAGCTGTTAGCTACTGTCTCACAAAGAGACCTTATCCCAGTGTCTGCTAGCTGTTAGCTACTGTCTCACAAAGAGACCTTATCCCAGTGTCTGCTAGCTGTTAGCTACTGTCTCACAAAGAGACCTTATCCCAGTGTCTGCTAGCTGTTAGCTACTGTCTCACAAAGAGACCTTATCCCAGTGTCTGCTAGCTGTTAGCTACTGTCTCACAAAGAGACCTTATCCCAGTGTCTGCTAGCTAGCTGTTAGCTACTGTCTCACAAAGAGACCTTATCCCAGTGTCTGCTAGCTAGCTGTTAGCTACTGTCTCACAAAGAGACCTTATCCCAGTGTCTGCTAGCTGTTAGCTACTGTCTCACAAAGAGACCTTATCCCAGTGTCTGCTAGCTAGCTGTTAGCTACTGTCTCACAAAGAGACCTTATCCCAGTGTCTGCTAGCTAGCTGTTAGCTACTGTCTCACAAAGAGACCTTATCCCAGTGTCTGCTAGCTGTTAGCTACTGTCTCACAAAGAGACCTTATCCCAGTGTCTGCTAGCTGTTAGCTACTGTCTCACATAGAGACCTTATCCCAGTGTCTGCTAGCTGTTAGCTACTGTCTCACAAAGAGACCTTATCCCAGTGTCTGCTAGCTGTTAGCTACTGTCTCACATAGAGACCTTATCCCAGTGTCTGCTAGCTGTTAGCTACTGTCTCACAAAGAGACCTTATCCCAGTGTCTGCTAGCTGTTAGCTACTGTCTCACAAAGAGACCTTATCCCAGTGTCTGCTAGCTGTTAGCTACTGTCTCACATAGAGACCTTATCCCAAGTCGTATAAACTGGGTCAGTGTTATTGACAGCTGTATAGTCAACTGTAACATTATGTGACCAGCTTTAATAAAAGTTAGTGCACTTTAACTAGATATCTTTATAACTTTTAAATTAGTATCAATCATTGTTGTGATTAAATATGCCACTTCTCTTTCTTCACTATTCCTCCAGTACAGTACTGTGTATAGTCAGTCTGTGGAGTAGGCAGCAGTGTTTTTTCCTCCTGTAGCTGTAAATGATGAATGGTAAGCAGAGATTTCTCATCAACGACCTTTGTGTTTCCCGCTAGAATCGTCTCCTAATGTGACCTAAGCCTGGCAAAACTTATTTAAGCACGGCGATATAACCTCTCACTTTGCAATTTTATCAAGTCGCCTCGTTCTCCTCCGTCGCCAATGAAATATTCATTAAACGAAATGAAAAATAGGTGGTCGGAAGTCAATTGAGGATTGATACCATTTTTCCTCTGTGTTTTTTTTTTGGAAGGACTAATGAGATGCAAACTATCTTTTCTTTTACTCTGCTAAAGAGAATTCCATGGAGGCCTAAGAGATATTCTCCGTAGCAGTACACTCTTGGAATAAAAGGAGCTATCTACAACCTGAAAGAGTTATTTGTCTGTCCACATAAGATAACCCTTTGAGGAACACGTTTATGTTCCAGGTAGAACCTTATTGGGTTCCATGTAGAACCCTTTCCCCAAAAGGTTCTACATGGAATCCAAAATAGGTCTATCTGGAACCAAAAAGGGTTTTACCTGGAACCAAAAATACTTTTCCAATGGGGACAGTCAAAGAACCCTTTTGGAACTCTTTTTTCTAAGAGTGTAGAGTTACTCTGAGGCCTTAGTTACTTTCTCCAGAGCAGTATAGTTACTCTGAGGCCTTAGTTACTTTCCAAAGAGCAGTAGAGTTACTCTGAGGCCTTAGTTACTTTCTCCAGAGCAGTATAGTTACTCCGAGGCCTTAGTTACTTTCCCCAGAGCAGTAGAGTTACTCTGAGGCCTTAGTTACTTTCTCCAGAGCAGTAGAGTTACTCTGAGGCCTTAGTTACTTTCCCCAGAGCAGTAGAGTTACTCTGAGGCCTTAGTTACTGTCACAGTAGAGTAGGCCAGAAGGCCAAACTGGAAAACCTAACCTCCATCAAAACAAAAAGTTGGCGGAGCAGCAACAGTTCTTCCGTGCAAGGGTGTTTATTTACAAAGTGATTTGCAAAAAAAACAACAGTACTGCCATCAAAAGTATACTTTACAGGGACAGCTTAAACCATGCTGCCCCATCCAGAGCTCAATACAAAATGGCCTTTCTCTTGAACTGAACGAGAGGCTCTTTTTGTAGGGGAAGCCCCTCCCCCTCAGAACATAGCCAACACTAATTAATTAAGCAATTATCTTCATTAAGCAATTACCTTTACCAAAGCCTACATTCAGCTAAACATACTGAATTACATACATTGAGACACGTTTTTCAAGCTCCCATATATTAATCTAACATTTACAAAATCACATCACTACTGACATGGTCTTTCAATATGCCAATTGACATTAATGAGCCATTCGGGTCAGGCACTACAAAGTCAGCCCGATTGCTTAGCCCGGGTCCTTATCCAGCATCCCGGAAGCTACTGAGATGGAGAGAGAGAGAAACAGAACCAAACAACGCGTAACATTGATAAGTATAATAAACATTGCTTAAATAAACATGAACACTTGTCTGTATTCTTTATACCCTAACCTGTTAGTGACGGGAGGTAACTGTGAAATGTATGTACTAATATAGACGCTAACTTGTGTGTCGACCCACATTGTTAACGTAGCTGAAAAGGGAGGAGGCGTGATGAACGTGTGTGTGACGGCCAGTGACGGACTTCTCCGTCACAGTTACTTTCTCCAGGGCAGTAAAGTTACTCTGGGGCCTTAGTTACTTTCCCCAGAGCAGTAGAGTTACTCTGAGGCCTTAGTTACTTTCCCCAGAGCAGAAGAATTACTCTGGGGCATTAGTTACTTTCCCCAGAGCAGTAGTTACTCTGAGGCCTTAGTTACTTTCTCCAGAGCAGTAGAGTTACTCTGAGGCCTTAGTTACTTTCCCCAGAGAAGTAGAGTTACTATGAGGCCTTAGTTACTTTCCCCAGAGCAGTAGAGTTACTCTGAGGCCTTAGTTACTTTCTCCAGAGCAGTAGTTACTCTGAGGTCTTAGTTACTTTCCCCAGAGCAGTATAGTTACTCTGAGGTCTTAGTTACTTTCTCCAGCGCAGTAGAGTTACTCTGAGGCCTTAGTTACTTTCTCCAGAAGAGTAGAGTTACTCTGAGGCCTTGTCTACTTTCCCCAGAGCAGTATAGTTAAATCTGAGCCACAAGGACAGACAGCAGCTGAAGGCTTCCCAGGACACAAGTTATCCCTGTGCTCTGACCTCCAGCAGGCTCCTGATGGAAATCTAACCAACCATCTCCAAGCACAATCTGTAGCTGCAAACTCAACAAACAAAAGAGCTCTTCCAAGGCACAGGCAATAACAAACTGGCAAGGCTACTCTCCATGGAGCTACATCAATAATACTCTATAGCTACAGTAATACTACTCTATAGCTATAGTAACACTACTCTATAGATACAGTAACACTACTCTATAGCTACAGTAACACTACTCTATAGCTACAGTAACACTACTCTATAGATACAGTAACACTACTCTATAGCTACAGTAACACTACTCTATAGATACAGTAACACTACTCTATAGATACAGTAATACTACTCTATAGCTACAGTAACACTACTCTATAGATACAGTAACACTACTATATAGATACAGTAATACTACTCTATAGATACAGTAACACTACTCTATAGATACAGTAATACTACTCTATAGATACAGTAGTACTACTCTATAGATACAGTAACACTACTCTCTATAGCTACAGTAATACTACTCTATAGCTACAGTAACACTACTCTATAGATACAGTAACACTACTCTATAGCTACAGTAACACTACTCTATAGCTACAGTAATACTACTCTATAGATACAGTAACACTACTCTATAGATACAGTAACACTACTCTATAGATACAGTAATACTACTCTATAGATACAGTAACACTACTCTCTATAGCTACAGTAATACTACTCTATAGATACAGTAACACTACTCTATAGCTACAGTAACACTAGTCTATAGCTACAGTAACACTACTCTATAGATACAGTAACACTACTCTATAGCTACAGTAATACTACTCTATAGATACAGTACTATTACTCTATAGCTACAGTAACACTACTCTATAGCTACAGTAACACTACTCTATAGCTACAGTAACACTACTCTATAGAGACAGTAACACTACTCTATAGCTACAGTAACACTACTCTATAGATACAGTAACACTACTCTATAGCTACAGTAACACTACTCTATAGATACAGTAACACTACTCTATAGCTACAGTAATACTACTCTATAGCTACAGTAACACTACTCTATATCTACAGTAACACTACTCTATAGATACAGTAACACTTCTCCATAGCTACTGTAACAACCATCTTATTAATGGATTGATTTATTAGGATCCCCATTAGCTGTTGGTCATGCAGCAGCTTCTCTTTCTGAGTAGACGGTTCTATAGAAGCATAAAACATAACGGCTGTGGAGTATAGTTGATGTTGTCTGTGTCGTTGCTGCAGTTTTGGGGGGCAAAGTGTTGCCGCTGACTAGTTCACGCACAAAGGTTAATCTACGGCACTCATTCCAATGTTCCAATTAATTACCTCCTCAGAGCACTGAACGTTGTTTACTGTTTATGAACGAGGAAGCATGGAAGACGGACATCAGTGAGAAATGACTGTAATTACAGTAGTATCACCTCATTACAGGCTAACCTTGGGCTAGGTCATGACGTTGTGGGTTGTGTTTCTTGCATACTATGCTTGTTCTTTTTGAGACAACAGTAGTAATTGTATTTGTGAGACAACAGTAGTAATTGTATTTTGAGACAACAGTAGTAATTGTATTTTGAGACAACAGTAGTAATTGTATTTTGAGACAACAGTAGTAATTGTATTTGTGAGACAACAGTAGTAATTGTATTTTGAGACAACAGTAGTAATTGTATTTGTGAGACAACAGTAGTAATTGTATTTTGAGACAACAGTAGTAATTGTCTTTGTGGGACAACAGTAGTAATTGTATTTGTGAGACAACAGTAGTAATTGTATTTTGAGACAACAGTAGTAATTGTATTTTGAGACAACAGTAGTAATTGTATTTTGAGACAACAGTAGTAATTGTATTTGTGAGACAACAGTAGTAATTGTATTTTGAGACAACAGTAGTAATTGTATTTGTGAGACAACAGTAGTAATTGTCTTTGTGGGACAACTGTAGTAATTGTATTTTGAGACAACAGTAGTAATTGTATTTTGAGACAACAGTAGTAATTGTATTTTGAGACAACTGTAGTAATTGTATTTTGAGACAACAGTAGTAATTGTATTTTGAGACAACTGTAGTAATTGTATTTTGAGACAACAGTAGTAATTGTCTTTGTGGGACAACAGTAGTAATTGTATTTTGAGACAACAGTAGTAATTGTATTTTGAGACAACTGTAGTAATTGTATTTTGAGACAACAGTAGTAATTGTATTTTGAGACAACTGTAGTAATTGTATTTTGAGACAACAGTAGTAATTGTATTTTGAGACAACAGTAGTAATTGTATTTTGAGACAACTGTAGTAATTGTATTTTGAGACAACAGTAGTAATTGTATTTTGAGACAACTGTAGTAATTGTATTTTGAGACAACAGTAGTAATTGTATTTTGAGACAACAGTAGTAATTGTGTTTGTGGGACAACAGTAGTAATTGTATTTGTGAGACAACAGTAGTAATTGTATTTTGAGACAACAGTAGTAATTGTATTTGTGGGACAACAGTAGCAGTTGTGTCTGTGAGGCAACAACCCTACTGTCTTTGTGGGATATTCCTTTGTGTTTTTTCCCATCAGTGAGAAATGACTGTAATTACAGTAGTATCACCTCATTACAGGCTAACCTTGGGCTAGGTCATGACGTTGTGGGTTGTGTTTCTTGCATACTATGCTTGTTCTTTTTGAGACAACAGTAGTAATTGTATTTGTGAGACAACAGTAGTAATTGTATTTTGAGACAACAGTAGTAATTGTATTTGTGAGACAACAGTAGTAATTGTATTTTGAGACAACAGTAGTAATTGTATTTTGAGACAACAGTAGTAATTGTATTTTGAGACAACAGTAGTAATTGTGTTTGTGGGACAACAGTAGTAATTGTATTTTGAGACAACAGTAGTAATTGTATTTTGAGACAACAGTAGTAATTGTATTTTGAGACAACAGTAGTAATTGTATTTTGAGACAACTGTAGTAATTGTATTTTGAGACAACAGTAGTAATTGTATTTTGAGACAACAGTAGTAATTGTATTTGTGAGACAACAGTAGTAATTGTATTTTGAGACAACAGTAGTAATTGTATTTTGAGACAACAGTAGTAATTGTATTTTGAGACAACAGTAGTAATTGTATTTTGAGACAACAGTAGTAATTGTATTTTGAGACAACAGTAGTAATTGTATTTTGAGACAACAGTAGTAATTGTATTTTGAGACAACAGTAGTAATTGTATTTTGAGACAACAGTAGTAATTGTATTTGTGGGACAACAGTAGCAGTTGTATCTGTGAGGCAACAACCCTACTGTCTTTGTGGGATATTCCTTTGTGTTTTTTCCCTCGAGGGTCAGTTCTTACTGAATCTGCCCCGAGGTTCCTCATCTCGGCTCTGTTGACACGTCTTTCATTTCTACTCCTAATTGACTCTCAGGTCCCAGTTCTTTGCTTTGGTTTCACTTTCCTCTCTTCGTTTTCCTCTCTACTGTAATGAAAGGACTTGCTCTCTGTCTCTGTCTCTCTCCCTCTCTCCCTCATTCCCTCTCTCTCTCCTATCGTCCAGGCATGGTAAAGCTTTATGATATTTTGAGGAGAGACAAGACAAGAGTCCAATGAAAAGATCAAAACTGTTTTTAGCCTGGTCTCTTGCAGAGCTCGGCAGGTCGATAGCCCCCTTCCCCTCCACAGTAAAAGGTTCTATATGACGCTAGATGAATGTGTTTTATATGAACACAGATTAATAACACATTGTTTTAATGAAAACAAAGAGCTGGACAGTAGAGAGTCATCTATCTTCAATATTGATCCATGCCAAACCTCACACGGAGTAGTCTGCTTCCTGTCTGTGATGTACTGTACTCTTCCTGTCCAGACCTCATACAGAGTAATCTGCTTCCTGTCGCTGTTGTACTCTACTCTTCCTGTCCAGACCTCATATAGAGTAATCTGCTTCCTGTCTCTAATTCACTGTACTCTTCCTGTCCAGACCTCATACAGAGTAATCTGCTTCCTGTCTCTAATGTACTCTACTCTTCCTGTCCAGACCTCATACAGAGTAATCTGCTTCCTGTCTCTAATGTACTCTACTCTTCCTGTCCAGACCTCATACAGAGTAATCTGCTTCCTGTCTCTAATGTACTCTACTCTTCCTGTCCTCCTGCCCTTTGGAACTTCCTACAGTTACAGTCCTCCCCACTTCCTCAGACACACTACAGTATAGAATATATAGGAATATAGGTTAATATAGTATATAGGTTAATATAGTATATAGGTTAATATAGTATATAGGTTATAGAATATATAGGAATATAGGTATAGGTTAATATAGTATATAGGTTAATATAGTATATAGGTTATAGAATGTATAGGTTAATATAGTATATAGGTTAATATAGTATATAGGTTATAGAATATATAGGAATATAGGTATAGGTTAATATAGTATAAAGGTTAATATAGTATATAGGTTATAGAATATATAGGAATATAGGTATAGGTTAATATAGTATATAGGTTAATATAGTATATAGGTTAATATAGTATATAGGTTATAGACTATATAGGAATATAGGTATAGGTTAATATAGTATATAGGTTATATAATATATAGGAATATAGGTATAGGTTAATATAGTATATAGGTTATATAATATATAGGTTAATATAGTATATAGGTTATATAATATATAGGTATAGGTATAGGTTAATATATTATTTAGGTTATATAATATATAGGAATATAGGTATAGGTTAATATAGTATATAGGTTATATAATATATAGGAATATAGGTATAGGTTAATATAGTATATAGGTTATATAATATGTAGGTTTAGGTTAATATAGTATATAGGTTATATAATATATAGGTATAGGTTAATATAGTATATAGGTTATATAATATATAGGTTTAGGTTAATATAGTATATAGGTATAGGTTAATATAGTATATAGGTTATATAATATATAGGTATAGGTTAATATAGTATTTAGGTATAGGTTAATATAGTATATAGGTTATATAATATATAGGTTTAGGTTAATATAGTATATAGGTTATATCATATATAGGAATATAGGTATAGGTTAATACAGTATATAGGTTATATAATATATAGGTATAGGTTAATATAGTATATAGGTTATATAATATACAGGTATAGGTTAATAAAGTATATAGGTTATATAATATATAGGAATATAGGTATAGTTTAATATAGTATATTGGTTATATAATATATATGAATATAGGTTAATATTGTATATAGGTTATAGGTTATACTATATTAATCCTAGAGTACCAGGAAGTACCATGTATAGAGGTGTATTACAGACAGATGGTTTGACAGGAAGTACCATGTATAGAGGTGTATTACAGACAGATGGTTTGACAGGAAGTACCATGTATAGAGGTGAATTATAGACAGATGGTTTGACAGGAAGTGCCATGTATAGAGGTGTATTACAGACAGATGGTTTGACAGGAAGTACCATGTATAGAGGTGTACTATAGACTGATGGTTTGACAGGAAGTACCATGTATAGAGGTGTATTATAGACAGATGGTTTGACAGGAAGTACCATGTATAGAGGTGTATTATAGACAGATGGTTTGACAGGAAGTTCCATGTATAGAGGTGTATTATAGACAGATGGTTTGACAGGAAGTACCATGTATAGAGGTGTATTATAGACAGATGTACTGTGTTATAGATGTGTTATAGACAGTATTATAAACTGGGTGGTTTGAACCCTGAATGCTGATTGGCTGACAGCCGGGGTATATCAGACCGTATACAACGGGTGTATTTGTACTGGTCTAATTATGTTGGTAACCAGTTCATAATAGCAATAAGGCACCTCTGGGGTGCGCTTGACGACGGCGACAGGTGCGCTTGACGACGGCGACAGGATGCCCTTGACGACGGCGACAGGTGCGCTTGACGACGGCGACAGGATGCCCTTGACGACGGCGACAGGTGCGTTTGACGACGGCGACAGGATGCCCTTGACGACGGCGACAGGTGCGCTTGACGACGGCGACAGGATGCCCTTGACGACGGCGACAGGATGCCCTTGACGACGGCGACAGGTGCGCTTGACGACGGCGACAGGTGCGCTTGACGACGGCGACAGGTGCGCTTGACGACGGCGACAGGTGCGCTTGACGACGGCGACAGGATGCCCTTGACGACGGCGACAGGTGCGCTTGACGACGGCGACAGGTGCGCTTGACGACGGCGACAGGTGCGCTTGACGACGGCGACAGGATGCCCTTGACGACGGCGACAGGTGCGCTTGACGACGGCGACAGGATGCCCTTGACGACAGCGACAGGTGCGCTTGACGACGGCGACAGGTGCGCTTGACGACAGCGACAGGTGCGCTTGACGACGGCGACAGGTGCGCTTGACGACGGCGACAGGTGCGCTTGACGACGGCGACAGGTGCGCTTGACGACGGCGACAGGATGCCCTTGACGACGGCGACAGGTGCGCTTGACGACGGCGACAGGATGCCCTTGACGACAGCGACAGGTGCGCTTGACGACGGCGACAGGTGCGCTTGACGACGGCGACAGGTGCGCTTGACGACGGCGACAGGTGCGCTTGACGACAGCGACAGGTGCGCGGGATAATCAGCAGCCTGATGATATAGAGGCTGGAGAGGGAGTACACGTGACAGACGGGAGGAAATTGTCCGTGTTCTATCAGAATTGTCCGTGTTCTATCAGAATTGTCCGTGTTCTATCAGAATTGTCCGTGTTCTATCAGAATTGTCCGTGTTCTATCAGAATTGTCCGTGTTCTATCAGGAATTCTTGGCAAACACGGATAGAAAATGAAATGCAGCTTTTAACCGCTCACAGTTAATAACAGCTCTGTTTGCTATCTTCATGTCATCACAATTATACGCAGTTTCTGTTTCACAGATATCGGTACTGTTTTCTCAGCTGTCTTACTAAAAGAGTAATTCACAATTTGTAGTTTTTTGTTTGTGTTAATTAAGAGGCTGTTGAATGAAGAATTACTCTATGGTGTTCTCTATGCCCTTACTGAGCTCAAAGTCCCTCGAGAAGATCTGTGTGTGTGTGTGTGTGTGCGTGCGTGCGTGCGTGCGTGCGTGCGTGTGTGTGTGTGTGTGTGTGCGTGCGTGCGTGCGTGTGTGTATGTGTGTGTGTGTGCTATCAGATCTAATGTCTCCTCTCTCTGTGTGTGTTGTTACAGATGCCATGTTGCTGGTAGCTGACCGGCTGGAGGGACCCTTCAACATCGAAGCCATCATGGAACCGATAGATGTCAAGATCTCTGAAGCCATCATGACCATGCAAGACAACAGCATGACAGTTTCAGCTAAGGTAAAGACAACAGCATGACAGTTTCAGCTAAGGCAAGACAACAGCATGACAGTTTCAGCTAAGGTAAAGACAACAGCATGACAGTTTCAGCTAAGGCAAGACAACAGCATGACAGTTTCAGCTAAGGCAAGACAACAACATGACAGTTTCAGCTAAGGTAAAGACAACAGTATGACAGTTTCAGCTAAGGTAAGACAACAGCATGACAGTTTCAGCTAAGGTAAGACAACAGCATGACAGTTTCAGCTAAGGTAAGACAACAGCATGACAGTTTCAGCTAAGGCAAGACAACAACATGACAGTTTCAGCTAAGGCAAGACAACAGCATGACAGTTTCAGCTAAGGCAAGACAACAACATGACAGTTTCAGCTAAGGTAAAGACAACAGTATGACAGTTTCAGCTAAGGCAAGACAACAACATGACAGTTTCAGCTAAGGTAAAGACAACAACATGACAGTTTCAGCTAAGGTAAAGACAACAGTATGACAGTTTCAGCTAAGGCAAGACAACAACATGACAGTTTCAGCTAAGGTAAAGACAACAACATGACAGTTTCAGCTAAGGTAAAGACAACAGTATGACAGTTTCAGCTAAGGCAAGACAACAACATGACAGTTTCAGCTAAGGTAAAGACAACAACATGACAGTTTCAGCTAAGGCAAGACAACAACATGACAGTTTCAGCTAAGGCAAGACAACAACATGACAGTTTCAGCTAAGGTAAAGACAACAGTATGACAGTTTCAGCTAAGGCAAGACAACAGTATGACAGTTTCAGCTAAGGTAAAGACAACAGTATGACAGTTTCAGCTAAGGTAAAGACAACAGTATGACAGTTTCAGCTAAGGTAAAGACAACAGCATGACAGTTTCAGCTAAGGTAAAGACAACAGCATGACAGTTTCAGCTAAGGTAAAGACAACAGTATGACAGTTTCAGCTAAGGTAAAGACAACAGTATGACAGTTTCAGCTAAGGCAAGACAACAGCATGACAGTTTCAGCTAAGGTAAAGACAACAGTATGACAGTTTCAGCTAAGGCAAGACAACAGCATGACAGTTTCAGCTAAGGTAAAGACAACAGTATGACAGTTTCAGCTAAGGTAAAGACAACAACATGACAGTTTCAGCTAAGGTAAAGACAACAGTATGACAGTTTCAGCTAAGGTAAGACAACAGCATGACAGTTTCAGCTAAGGTAAGACAACAGCATGACAGTTTCAGCTAAGGTAAAGACAACAACATGACAGTTTCAGCTAAGGTAAGACAACAGCATGACAGTTTCAGCTAAGGTAAGACAACAGCATGACAGTTTCAGCTAAGGTAAAGACAACAACATGACAGTTTCAGCTAAGGCAAGACAACAGCATGACAGTTTCAGCTAAGGTAAAGACAACAGCATGACAGTTTCAGCTAAGGTAAAGACAACAGCATGACAGTTTCAGCTAAGGCAAGACAACAGCATGACAGTTTCAGCTAAGGTAAAGACAACAGCATGACAGTTTCAGCTAAGGTAAAGACAACAGCATGACAGTTTCAGCTAAGGTAAAGACAACAGTATGACAGTTTCAGCTAAGGCAAGACAACAGCATGACAGTTTCAGCTAAGGTAAAGACAACAGCATGACAGTTTCAGCTAAGGCAAGACAACAGCATGACAGTTTCAGCTAAGGCAAGACAACAACATGACAGTTTCAGCTAAGGTAAAGACAACAGTATGACAGTTTCAGCTAAGGTAAGACAACAGCATGACAGTTTCAGCTAAGGTAAGACAACAGCATGACAGTTTCAGCTAAGGCAAGACAACAACATGACAGTTTCAGCTAAGGCAAGACAACAGCATGACAGTTTCAGCTAAGGCAAGACAACAACATGACAGTTTCAGCTAAGGTAAAGACAACAGTATGACAGTTTCAGCTAAGGTAAAGACAACAGCATGACAGTTTCAGCTAAGGTAAAGACAACAGTATGACAGTTTCAGCTAAGGTAAAGACAACAACATGACAGTTTCAGCTAAGGTAAAGACAACAGTATGACAGTTTCAGCTAAGGTAAAGACAACGGCATGACAGTTTCAGCTAAGGTAAAGACAACAGCATGACAGTTTCAGCTAAGGCAAGACAACAGCATGACAGTTTCAGCTAAGGTAAAGACAACAGCATGACAGTTTCAGCTAAGGTAAAGACAACAGTATGACAGTTTCAGCTAAGGTAAGACAACAGCATGACAGTTTCAGCTAAGGTAAAGACAACAGTATGACAGTTTCAGCTAAGGCAAGACAACAACATGACAGTTTCAGCTAAGGTAAAGACAACAACATGACAGTTTCAGCTAAGGTAAAGACAACAGTATGACAGTTTCAGCTAAGGTAAAGACAACAGCATGACAGTTTCAGCTAAGGCAAGACAACAACATGACAGTTTCAGCTAAGGCAAGACAACAGCATGACAGTTTCAGCTAAGGCAAGACAACAACATGACAGTTTCAGCTAAGGTAAAGACAACAGTATGACAGTTTCAGCTAAGGTAAAGACAACAGCATGACAGTTTCAGCTAAGGTAAAGACAACAGTATGACAGTTTCAGCTAAGGTAAAGACAACAACATGACAGTTTCAGCTAAGGTAAAGACAACAGTATGACAGTTTCAGCTAAGGTAAAGACAACGGCATGACAGTTTCAGCTAAGGTAAAGACAACAGCATGACAGTTTCAGCTAAGGCAAGACAACAGCATGACAGTTTCAGCTAAGGTAAAGACAACAGCATGACAGTTTCAGCTAAGGTAAAGACAACAGTATGACAGTTTCAGCTAAGGTAAGACAACAGCATGACAGTTTCAGCTAAGGTAAAGACAACAGTATGACAGTTTCAGCTAAGGCAAGACAACAACATGACAGTTTCAGCTAAGGTAAAGACAACAACATGACAGTTTCAGCTAAGGCAAGACAACAACATGACAGTTTCAGCTAAGGCAAGACAACAACATGACAGTTTCAGCTAAGGTAAAGACAACAGTATGACAGTTTCAGCTAAGGCAAGACAACAGTATGACAGTTTCAGCTAAGGTAAAGACAACAGTATGACAGTTTCAGCTAAGGTAAAGACAACAGTATGACAGTTTCAGCTAAGGTAAAGACAACAGCATGACAGTTTCAGCTAAGGTAAAGACAACAGCATGACAGTTTCAGCTAAGGTAAAGACAACAGTATGACAGTTTCAGCTAAGGTAAAGACAACAGTATGACAGTTTCAGCTAAGGCAAGACAACAGCATGACAGTTTCAGCTAAGGTAAAGACAACAGTATGACAGTTTCAGCTAAGGCAAGACAACAGCATGACAGTTTCAGCTAAGGTAAAGACAACAGTATGACAGTTTCAGCTAAGGTAAAGACAACAACATGACAGTTTCAGCTAAGGTAAAGACAACAGTATGACAGTTTCAGCTAAGGTAAGACAACAGCATGACAGTTTCAGCTAAGGTAAAGACAACAGCATGACAGTTTCAGCTAAGGCAAGACAACAGTATGACAGTTTCAGCTAAGGTAAAGACAACAGTATGACAGTTTCAGCTAAGGTAAAGACAACAGTATGACAGTTTCAGCTAAGGTAAAGACAACAGCATGACAGTTTCAGCTAAGGTAAAGACAACAGCATGACAGTTTCAGCTAAGGTAAAGACAACAGTATGACAGTTTCAGCTAAGGTAAAGACAACAGTATGACAGTTTCAGCTAAGGCAAGACAACAGCATGACAGTTTCAGCTAAGGTAAAGACAACAGTATGACAGTTTCAGCTAAGGCAAGACAACAGCATGACAGTTTCAGCTAAGGTAAAGACAACAGTATGACAGTTTCAGCTAAGGTAAAGACAACAACATGACAGTTTCAGCTAAGGTAAAGACAACAGTATGACAGTTTCAGCTAAGGTAAGACAACAGCATGACAGTTTCAGCTAAGGTAAGACAACAGCATGACAGTTTCAGCTAAGGTAAAGACAACAACATGACAGTTTCAGCTAAGGTAAGACAACAGCATGACAGTTTCAGCTAAGGTAAGACAACAGCATGACAGTTTCAGCTAAGGTAAAGACAACAACATGACAGTTTCAGCTAAGGCAAGACAACAGCATGACAGTTTCAGCTAAGGTAAAGACAACAGCATGACAGTTTCAGCTAAGGTAAAGACAACAGCATGACAGTTTCAGCTAAGGCAAGACAACAGCATGACAGTTTCAGCTAAGGTAAAGACAACAGCATGACAGTTTCAGCTAAGGTAAAGACAACAGCATGACAGTTTCAGCTAAGGTAAAGACAACAGTATGACAGTTTCAGCTAAGGCAAGACAACAGCATGACAGTTTCAGCTAAGGTAAAGACAACAGCATGACAGTTTCAGCTAAGGCAAGACAACAGCATGACAGTTTCAGCTAAGGCAAGACAACAACATGACAGTTTCAGCTAAGGTAAAGACAACAGTATGACAGTTTCAGCTAAGGTAAGACAACAGCATGACAGTTTCAGCTAAGGTAAGACAACAGCATGACAGTTTCAGCTAAGGCAAGACAACAACATGACAGTTTCAGCTAAGGCAAGACAACAGCATGACAGTTTCAGCTAAGGCAAGACAACAACATGACAGTTTCAGCTAAGGTAAAGACAACAGTATGACAGTTTCAGCTAAGGTAAAGACAACAGCATGACAGTTTCAGCTAAGGTAAAGACAACAGTATGACAGTTTCAGCTAAGGTAAAGACAACAACATGACAGTTTCAGCTAAGGTAAAGACAACAGTATGACAGTTTCAGCTAAGGTAAAGACAACGGCATGACAGTTTCAGCTAAGGTAAAGACAACAGCATGACAGTTTCAGCTAAGGCAAGACAACAGCATGACAGTTTCAGCTAAGGTAAAGACAACAGCATGACAGTTTCAGCTAAGGTAAAGACAACAGTATGACAGTTTCAGCTAAGGTAAGACAACAGCATGACAGTTTCAGCTAAGGTAAAGACAACAGTATGACAGTTTCAGCTAAGGCAAGACAACAACATGACAGTTTCAGCTAAGGTAAAGACAACAACATGACAGTTTCAGCTAAGGTAAAGACAACAGTATGACAGTTTCAGCTAAGGTAAAGACAACAGCATGACAGTTTCAGCTAAGGCAAGACAACAACATGACAGTTTCAGCTAAGGCAAGACAACAGCATGACAGTTTCAGCTAAGGCAAGACAACAACATGACAGTTTCAGCTAAGGTAAAGACAACAGTATGACAGTTTCAGCTAAGGTAAAGACAACAGCATGACAGTTTCAGCTAAGGTAAAGACAACAGTATGACAGTTTCAGCTAAGGTAAAGACAACAACATGACAGTTTCAGCTAAGGTAAAGACAACAGTATGACAGTTTCAGCTAAGGTAAAGACAACGGCATGACAGTTTCAGCTAAGGTAAAGACAACAGCATGACAGTTTCAGCTAAGGCAAGACAACAGCATGACAGTTTCAGCTAAGGTAAAGACAACAGCATGACAGTTTCAGCTAAGGTAAAGACAACAGTATGACAGTTTCAGCTAAGGTAAGACAACAGCATGACAGTTTCAGCTAAGGTAAAGACAACAGTATGACAGTTTCAGCTAAGGCAAGACAACAACATGACAGTTTCAGCTAAGGTAAAGACAACAACATGACAGTTTCAGCTAAGGCAAGACAACAACATGACAGTTTCAGCTAAGGCAAGACAACAACATGACAGTTTCAGCTAAGGTAAAGACAACAGTATGACAGTTTCAGCTAAGGCAAGACAACAGTATGACAGTTTCAGCTAAGGTAAAGACAACAGTATGACAGTTTCAGCTAAGGTAAAGACAACAGTATGACAGTTTCAGCTAAGGTAAAGACAACAGCATGACAGTTTCAGCTAAGGTAAAGACAACAGCATGACAGTTTCAGCTAAGGTAAAGACAACAGTATGACAGTTTCAGCTAAGGTAAAGACAACAGTATGACAGTTTCAGCTAAGGCAAGACAACAGCATGACAGTTTCAGCTAAGGTAAAGACAACAGTATGACAGTTTCAGCTAAGGCAAGACAACAGCATGACAGTTTCAGCTAAGGTAAAGACAACAGTATGACAGTTTCAGCTAAGGTAAAGACAACAACATGACAGTTTCAGCTAAGGTAAAGACAACAGTATGACAGTTTCAGCTAAGGTAAGACAACAGCATGACAGTTTCAGCTAAGGTAAGACAACAGCATGACAGTTTCAGCTAAGGTAAAGACAACAACATGACAGTTTCAGCTAAGGTAAGACAACAGCATGACAGTTTCAGCTAAGGTAAGACAACAGCATGACAGTTTCAGCTAAGGTAAAGACAACAACATGACAGTTTCAGCTAAGGCAAGACAACAGCATGACAGTTTCAGCTAAGGTAAAGACAACAGCATGACAGTTTCAGCTAAGGTAAAGACAACAGCATGACAGTTTCAGCTAAGGCAAGACAACAGCATGACAGTTTCAGCTAAGGTAAAGACAACAGCATGACAGTTTCAGCTAAGGTAAAGACAACAGCATGACAGTTTCAGCTAAGGTAAAGACAACAGTATGACAGTTTCAGCTAAGGCAAGACAACAGCATGACAGTTTCAGCTAAGGTAAAGACAACAGCATGACAGTTTCAGCTAAGGCAAGACAACAACATGACAGTTTCAGCTAAGGTAAAGACAACAGTATGACAGTTTCAGCTAAGGTAAGACAACAGCATGACAGTTTCAGCTAAGGTAAGACAACAGCATGACAGTTTCAGCTAAGGCAAGACAACAACATGACAGTTTCAGCTAAGGCAAGACAACAGCATGACAGTTTCAGCTAAGGCAAGACAACAACATGACAGTTTCAGCTAAGGTAAAGACAACAGTATGACAGTTTCAGCTAAGGTAAAGACAACAGCATGACAGTTTCAGCTAAGGTAAAGACAACAGTATGACAGTTTCAGCTAAGGTAAAGACAACAACATGACAGTTTCAGCTAAGGTAAAGACAACAGTATAACAGTTTCAGCTAAGGTAAAGACAACGGCATGACAGTTTCAGCTAAGGTAAAGACAACAGCATGACAGTTTCAGCTAAGGCAAGACAACAGCATGACAGTTTCAGCTAAGGTAAAGACAACAGCATGACAGTTTCAGCTAAGGTAAAGACAACAGCATGACAGTTTCAGCTAAGGTAAAGACAACAGTATGACAGTTTCAGCTAAGGCAAGACAACAGCATGACAGTTTCAGCTAAGGTAAAGACAACAGCATGACAGTTTCAGCTAAGGCAAGACAACAGCATGACAGTTTCAGCTAAGGCAAGACAACAACATGACAGTTTCAGCTAAGGTAAAGACAACAGTATGACAGTTTCAGCTAAGGTAAGACAACAGCATGACAGTTTCAGCTAAGGTAAGACAACAGCATGACAGTTTCAGCTAAGGCAAGACAACAACATGACAGTTTCAGCTAAGGCAAGACAACAGCATGACAGTTTCAGCTAAGGCAAGACAACAACATGACAGTTTCAGCTAAGGCAAGACAACAACATGACAGTTTCAGCTAAGGTAAAGACAACAGTATGACAGTTTCAGCTAAGGTAAGACAACAGCATGACAGTTTCAGCTAAGGCAAGACAACAGCATGACAGTTTCAGCTAAGGTAAAGACAACAGCATGACAGTTTCAGCTAAGGCAAGACAACAACATGACAGTTTCAGCTAAGGCAAGACAACAGCATGACAGTTTCAGCTAAGGCAAGACAACAACATGACAGTTTCAGCTAAGGTAAAGACAACAGTATGACAGTTTCAGCTAAGGCAAGACAACAGCATGACAGTTTCAGCTAAGGCAAGACAACAACATGACAGTTTCAGCTAAGGTAAAGACAACAGTATGACAGTTTCAGCTAAGGCAAGAAAACAGCATGACAGTTTCAGCTAAGGTAAAGACAACAGCATGACAGTTTCAGCTAAGGTAAAGACAACAACATGACAGTTTCAGCTAAGGTAAGACAACAGCATGACAGTTTCAGCTAAGGTAAAGACAACAGCATGACAGTTTCAGCTAAGGTAAAGACAACAGCATGACAGTTTAGCTGGCAAGACAACAGCATGAAGTTTCAGCTAGGTAAAGACAACAGCATGATAGTTTCAGCTAAGGTAAAGACAACAGCATGACAGTTTCAGCTAAAGACAACAGCATGACAGTTTCAGCTAAGGCAGACAACAGCATGACAGTTTCAGCTAAGGTAAAGACAACAGCATGACAGTTTCAGCTAAGGTAAAGACAACAGCATGACAGTTTCAGCTAAGGCAAGACAACAGCATGACAGTTTCAGCTAAGGTAAAGACAACAGCATGACAGTTTCAGCTAAGGCAAGACAACAGCATGACAGTTTCAGCTAAGGTAAAGACAACAGCATGACAGTTTCAGACAGACAACAGCATGACAGTTTCAGCTAAGGTAAAGACAACAGCATGACAGACAACAGCATGACAGTTTCGGCTAAGGCAAGACAACAGCATGACAGTTTCAGCTAAGGTAAAGACAACAGCATGACAGTTTCAGCTAAGGTAAGACAACAGCATGACAGTTTCAGCTAAGGTAAGACAACAGCATGACAGTTTCAGCTAAGGCAAGACAACAACATGACAGTTTCAGCTAAGGCAAGACAACAGCATGACAGTTTCAGCTAAGGCAAGACAACAACATGACAGTTTCAGCTAAGGTTAAGACAACAGTATGACAGTTTCAGCTAAGGTAAAGACAACAGTATGACAGTTTCAGCTAAGGTAAAGACAACAACATGACAGTTTCAGCTAAGGTAAAGACAACGGCATGACAGTTTCAGCTAAGGTAAAGACAACAGCATGACAGTTTCAGCTAAGGCAAGACAACAGCATGACAGTTTCAGCTAAGGTAAAGACAACAGCATGACAGTTTCAGCTAAGGTAAAGACAACAGCATGACAGTTTCAGCTAAGGTAAAGACAACAGTATGACAGTTTCAGCTAAGGCAAGACAACAGCATGACAGTTTCAGCTAAGGTAAAGACAACAGCATGACAGTTTCAGCTAAGGCAAGACAACAGCATGACAGTTTCAGCTAAGGCAAGACAACAACATGACAGTTTCAGCTAAGGTAAAGACAACAGTATGACAGTTTCAGCTAACTTAAGACAACAGCATGACAGTTTCAGCTAAGGTAAGACAACAGCATGACAGTTTCAGCTAAGGCAAGACAACAACATGACAGTTTCAGCTAAAGCAAGACAACAGCATGACAGTTTCAGCTAAGGCAAGACAACAACATGACAGTTTCAGCTAAGGTAAAGACAACAGTATGACAGTTTCAGCTAAGGTAAGACAACAGCATGACAGTTTCAGCTAAGGCAAGACAACAGCATGACAGTTTCAGCTAAGGTAAAGACAACAGCATGACAGTTTCAGCTAAGGCAAGACAACAACATGACAGTTTCAGCTAAGGCAAGACAACAGCATGACAGTTTCAGCTAAGGCAAGACAACAACATGACAGTTTCAGCTAAGGTAAAGACAACAGTATGACAGTTTCAGCTAAGGCAAGACAACAGCATGACAGTTTCAGCTAAGGCAAGACAACAACATGACAGTTTCAGCTAAGGTAAAGACAACAGTATGACAGTTTCAGCTAAGGCAAGAAAACAGCATGACAGTTTCAGCTAAGGTAAAGACAACAGCATGACAGTTTCAGCTAAGGTAAAGACAACAGCATGACAGTTTCAGCTAAGGCAAGACAACAGCATGACAGTTTCAGCTAAGGTAAAGACAACAGCATGACAGTTTCAGCTAAGGCAAGACAACAGCATGACAGTTTCAGCTAAGGTAAAGACAACAGCATGACAGTTTCGGCTAAGGTGTTAGACTGTTTTCATGTTATCCAGAGCTGGTTAGGCTGTTGTCATGTTATCCAGAGCTGGTTAGGCTGTTTTCATGTTATCCAGAGCTGGTTAGGCTGTTTTCATGTTATCCAGAGCTGGTTAGGCTGTTTTCATGTTATCCAGAGCTGGTTAGGCTGTTTTCATGTTATCCAGAGCTGGTTAGACTGTTTTCATGTTATCCAGAGCTGGTTAGGCTGTTTTCATGTTATCCAGAGCTGGTTAGGCTGTTTTCATGTTATCTAGAGCTGGTTAGGCTGTTTTCATGTTATCCAGAGCTGGTTAGGCTGTTTTCATGTTATCCAGAGCTGGTTAGGCTGTTTTCATGTTATCCAGAGCTGGTTAAACTGTTTTCATGTTATCCAGAGCTGGTTAGGCTGTTTTCATGTTATCCAGAGCTGGTTAGACTGTTTTCATGTTATCTAGAGCTGGTTAGACTGTTGTCATGTTATCCAGAGCTGGTTAGGCTGTTTTCATGTTATCCAGAGCTGGTTAGACTGTTTTCATGTTATCCAGAGCTGGTTAGGCTGTTTTCATGTTATCCAGAGCTGGTTAGGCTGTTTTCATGTTATCCAGAGCTGGTTAGACTGTTGTCATGTTATCCAGAGCTGGTTAGGCTGTTTTCATGTTATCCAGAGCTGGTTAGACTGTTTTCATGTTATCCAGAGCTGGTTAGACTGTTGTCATGTTATCTAGAGCTGGTTAGACTGTTTTCATGTTATCCAGAGCTGGTTAGGCTGTTTTCATGTTATCCAGAGCTGGTTAGGCTGTTTTCATGTTATCCAGAGCTGGTTAGACTGTTTTCATGTTATCCAGAGCTGGTTAGACTGGTTTCATGTTATCCAGAGCTGGTTAGGCTGTTTTCATGTTATCCAGAGCTGGTTAGGCTGTTTTCATGTTATCCAGAGCTGGTTAGGCTGTTTTCATGTTATCCAGAGCTGGTTAGACTGTTGTCATGTTATCCAGAGCTGGTTAGGCTGTTTTCATGTTATCCAGAGCTGGTTAGACTGTTTTCATGTTATCCAGAGCTGGTTAGACTGTTGTCATGTTATCCAGAGCTGGTTAGGCTGTTTTCATGTTATCCAGAGCTGGTTAGACTGTTTTCATGTTATCCAGAGCTGGTTAGACTGTTGTCATGTTATCTAGAGCTGGTTAGACTGTTTTCATGTTATCCAGAGCTGGTTAGGCTGTTTTCATGTTATCCAGAGCTGGTTAGGCTGTTGTCATGTTATCCAGAGCTGGTTAGGCTGTTGTCATGTTATCCAGAGCTGGTTAGGCTGGTTTCATGTTATCCAGAGCTGGTTAGGCTGTTTTCATGTTATCCATAGCTGGTTAGGCTGTTTTCATGTTATCTAGAGCTGGTTAGACTGTTTTCATGTTATCCAGAGCTGGTTAGACTGTTGTCATGTTATCTAGAGCTGGTTAGACTGTTTTCATGTTATCCAGAGCTGGTTAGGCTGTTTTCATGTTATCCAGAGCTGGTTAGGCTGTTTTCATGTTATCCAGAGCTGGTTAGACTGTTTTCATGTTATCCAGAGCTGGTTAGGCTGTTTTCATGTTATCCAGAGCTGGTTAGACTGTTGTCATGTTATCCAGAGCTGGTTAGGCTGTTGTCATGTTATCCAGAGCTGGTTATGCTGTTTTCATGTTATCCAGAGCTGGTTAGGCTGTTTTCATGTTATCCAGAGCTGGTTAGGCTGTTTTCATGTTATCCAGAGCTGGTTAGGCTGTTTTCATGTTATCCAGAGCTGGTTAGGCTGTTTTCATGTTATCCAGAGCTGGTTAGGCTGTTTTCATGTTATCCAGAGCTGGTTAGGCTGTTTTCATGTCATCTAGAGCGTTGGTGACGGTAACTATGCTGCTGGCAACATATTTAATGACGCTTTTTTTTTTGCCGACGTTTACTGACACCGGCCGTATTTAACGGGTGTTGAGCGCTCGTAAATTCATCAAGGAATTCTATGCCAGAGTTGCTCTGAAATCAGGAATAGATAGCCAGAATTAACAATGTCCAATGAAGCGCACAATGACTATACCACTTAGTGAAGAATGACTATACCACTTAGTGAAGAATGACTATACCACTTAGTGAAGAATGACTATACCACTTAGTGAAGAATGACTATACCACTTAGTGAAGAATGACTATACCACTTAGTGAAGAATGACTATACCACTTAGTGAAGAATGACTATACCACTTAGTGAAGAATGACTATACCACTTAGTGAAGAATGACTATACCACTTAGTGAAGAATGACTATACCACTTAGTGAAGAATGACTATACCACTTAGTGAAGAATGATGTGAATAAATAAGTGTTAATAATCGCCAACTAACGGTAGGCAACTAGCTAACATGCTGGTACATACTGCGTATTTTCCGTCTTTTTCTTCAAATCTGAAAAATATTTTCCTCAATTTTCTGAAGAATTGCATTATGGGCCCTGAAAGCAGGGAAATAGCGTCCACTGCTTGTATACTTTGTATTTTGGTGAATGAACGACAGCCGGGAACCTTTGGCATACTGACTATATCCTATATACAGTGGGGGAAAAAGTATTTAGCCAGCCACCAATTGTGCAAGTTCTCTCACTTAAAAAGATGAGAGAGGCCTGTAATTTTCATCATAGGTACACTTCAACTATGACAGACAAAATGAGGAAAAAAAAACCAGAAAATCACATTGTAGGATTTTTAATGAATTTATTTGCAAATTATGGTGGAAAATAAGTATTTGGTCACATACAAACAAGCAAGATTTCTGGCTCTCACAGACCTGTAACTTCTTCTTTAAGAGGCTCCTCTGTCCTCCACTCATTACCTGTATTAATGGCACCTGTTTGAACTTGTTATCAGTATAAAAGACACCTGCCCACAACCTCAAACAGTCACACTCCAAACTCCACTATGGCCAAGACCAAAGAGCTGTCAAAGGACACCAGAAACAAAATTGTAGACCTGCACCAGGTTGGGAGGACTGAATCTGCAATAAGTAAGCAGCTTGGTTTGAAGAAATCAACTGTGGGAGCAATTATTAGGAAATGGAAGACATACAAGACCACTGATAATCTTCCTCGATCTGGGGCTCCACGCAAGATCTCACCCCGTGGGGTCAAAATGATCACAAGAACGGTGAGCAAAAATCCCAGAACCACACGGGGGGACCTAGTGAATGACCTGCAGAGAGCTGGGACCAAAGTAACAAAGCCTACCATCAGTAACACACTACGCCGCCAGGGACTCAAATCCTGCAGTGCCAGACGTGTCCCCCTGCTTAAGCCAGTACATGTTCAGGCCCGTCTGAAGTTTGCTAGAGAGCATTTGGATGATCCAGATGAGGATTGGGAGAATGTCAGATGAAACCAAAATAGAACTTTTTGGTAAAAACTCAACTTGTCGTGTTTGGAGGACAAAGAATGCTGAGTTGCATCCAAAGAACACCATACCTACTGTGAAGCATGGGGGTGGAAACATCATGCTTTGGGGCTGTTTTTCTGCAAAGGGACCAGGACGACTGATCCGTGTAAAGGAAAGAATGAATAGGGCCATGTATCGTGAGATTTTGAGTGAAAACCTCCTTCCATCAGCAAGGGCATTGAAGATGAAACGTGGCTGGGTCTTTCAGCATGACAATGATCCCAAACACACCGCCCGGGCAACGAAGGAGTGGCTTCAGAAGAAGCATTTCAAGGTCCTGGAGTGGCCTAGCCAGTCTCCAGATCTCAACCCCATAGAAAATCTTTGGAGGGGTTGAAAGTCCGTGTTGCCCAGCGACAGCCCCAAAACATCACTGCTCTAGAGGAGATCTGCATGGAGGAATGGGCCAAAATACCAGCAACAGTGTGTGAAAACCTTGTGAAGACTTACAGAAAACATTTGACCTCTGTCATTGCCAACAAAGGGTATATAACAAAGTATTGAGATAAACTTTTGTTATTGACCAAATACTTATTTTCCACCATAATTTGCAAATAAATTCATAAAAAATCCTACAATGTGATTTTCTGGATTTTCTTTCCTCATTTTGTCTGTCATAGTTGAAGTGTACCTATGATGAAAATTACAGGCCTCTCTCATCTTTTTAAATGAGAGAACTTGCACAATTGGTGGCTGACTAAATACTTTTTTCCCCCACTGTATCTATATATCCTATATATCCTATATAACTATATCAGCGGCACCACCAAGAGGTCTACACCTGTTGTATTCAGCATTTCACTGTAAGGTCTACACCTGTTGTATTCAGCATTTCACTGTAAGGTCTACACCTGTTGTATTCAGCATTTCACTGTAAGGTCTCCACCTGTTGTATTCAGCATTTCACTGTGAGGTCTACACCTGTTGTATTCAGCATTTCACTGTGAGGTCTCCACCTGTTGTATTCAGCATTTCACTGTAAGGTCTCCACCTGTTGTATTCAGCATTTCACTGTAAGGTCTACACCTGTTGTATTCAGCATTTCACTGTGAGGTCTACACCTGTTGTATTCAGCATTTCACTGTGAGGTCTCCACCTGTTGTATTCAGCATTTCACTGTAAGGTCTCCACCTGTTGTATTCAGCATTTCACTGTAAGGTCTACACCTGTTGTATTCAGCATTTCACTGTAAGGTCTACACCTGTTGTATTCAGCATTTCACTGTAAGGTCTACACCTGTTGTATTCAGCATTACACTGTAAGGTCTACACCTGTTGTATTCAGCATTTCACTGTAAGGTCTACACCTGTTGTATTCAGCATTTCACTGTGAGGTCTACACCTGTTGTATTCAGCGTTTCACTGTAAGGTCCACACCTGTTGTATTCAGCATTTCACTGTAAGGTCTACACCTGTTGTATTCGACTAATACATTTTGATTTGATGCTGGATTTAATTTGATTTATATCCGAACTATGTACTCAGTGCACGTCACAAATAGCACGGTTAGTGTGGTTAGAAGTATTGGAACACAGCTCAGGTGTTCCACAGGGCTCTGTTTTCCACCCGTTAATGTTTAATTAGTGCTACGTATCATTTATCATATAGACCGCAGCTATACCGACGATGCAGTTTATCAGTTTATCAGAGTAACTATAAGTCATTTTAAATGTTCTCTTTGTTGACAAACTCTCTGTTTTGTAAGTACCCAGGTACGTTTTGTTTAAAGAGAAGCTTGTTTTACAATGCCCAGTGTGGTAAAATATTTCAACTGTCAGGGACATAAAACTGCCTTGGTCTTTAGAGTTCTACAGCAGAACCTCTTCTTTACCTTCAGTTCAATACGTTCAGACTCTTCAGAAAGCAGCAGACACCCTGGTGTCCATCGGCCTTGTGTCTAGAGTGGATTGGATTTAAGTCAGACAGGGTGAGTTAAGTCCACGGTCAATATGATGTCGTTTCAGAAAGTCCTAATGGTTTTCGTAAACATTTCTCTCAAATATAATCCTGCATTGGGAAATGGTTTTCAAATCCCCGTGCTGCTGAACGAGGCCAAACCACCAATCACACTGTAGTATGAACCACGACATGACTGAGCATCAAGCCGTTCCAAGAACAGACCCATGTTTCTGAGGAGTTAGATGTCCCTGCCCGTTCCATCCTCCCCCCTCTCCTCCCCCGTTTCCTCCTCCACTCTCCTCCCCCGTTCCTTCCTCCCCTCTCCTCCCCCGTTCCCTCCTCCCCTCTCCTCCCCCGTTCCCTCCTCCCCTCTCCTCCCCCATTCCTTCCTCCCCGCTGTAGATCTACTGAATGGTGCTGGGATGTAGATCTACTGAATGGTGCTGGGCTGTAGGTCTACTGAATGGTGCTGGGCTGTAGATCTACTGAATGGTGCTGGGCTGTAGGTCTACTGAATGGTGCTGGGCTGTAGATCTACTGAATGGTGCTGGGCTGTAGGTCTACTGAATGGTGCTGGGCTGTAGGTCTACTGAATGGTGCTGGGCTGTAGGTCTACTGAATGGTGCTGGGCTGTAGATCTACTGAATGGTGCTTTGCTGTAGGTCTACTGAATGGTGCTGGGCTGTAGGTCTACTGAATGGTGCTGGGCTGTAGGTCTACTGAATGGTGCTGGGCTGTAGGTCTACTGAATGGTGCTGGGCTGTAGATCTACTGAATGGTGCTGGGCTGTAGGTCTACTAAATGGTGCTTTGCTGTAGGTCTACTGAATGGTGCTGGGCTTAAGTTCTACTGAATGGTGCTGGGCTGTAGGTCTACTGAATGGTGCTTTGCTGTAGATCTACTGAATGGTGCTGGGCTGTAGATCTACTGAATGGTGCTTTGCTGTAGGTCTACTGAATGGTGCTGGGCTGTAGGTCTACTGAATGGTGCTGGGCTGTAGGTCTACTGAATGGTGCTAGGCTGTAGGTCATCTGAATGGTGCTGGGCTGTAGGTCTACTGAATGGTGCTGGGCTGTTGATCTACTGAATGGAGCTGGGATTTAGATCTACTGAATGGTGCTGGGCTGTAGGTCTACTGAATGGTGCTGGGCTGTAGGTCTACTGAATGGTGCTGGGCTGTAGGTCTACTGAATGGTGCTGGGCTGTAGGTCTACTGAATGGTGCTGGGCTGTAGATCTACTGAATGGTGCTGAGCTGTAGGTCTACTGAATGGTGCTGGGCTGTAGGTCTACTGAATAGTGCTGGGCTGTAGATCTACTGAATGGTGCTTTGCTGTAGGTCTACTGAATGGTGCTGGGCTGTAGGTCTACTGAATGGTGCTGGGCTGTAGGTCTACTGAATGGTGCTGGGCTGTAGGTCTACTGAATGGTGCTGGGCTGTAGGTCTACTGAATGGTCCTGGGCTGTAGATCTACTGAATAGTGCTGGGCTGTAGGTCATCTGAATGGTGCTGGGTTGTAGGTCTACTGAATGGTGCTGGGCTGTAGGTCTACTGAATGGTGCTGGGCTGTAGGTCTACTGAATGGTGCTGGGATGTAGATCTACTGAATGGTGCTGGGCTGTAGGTCTACTGAATGGTGCTTTGCTGTAGGTCTACTGAATGGTGCTGGGCTGTAGGTCTACTGAATGGTGCTGGGCTGTAGGTCTACTGAATGGTGCTGGGCTGTAGGTCTACTGAATGGTGCTGGGCTGTAGGTCTACTGAATGGTGCTGGGCTGTAGGTCTACTGAATGGTGCTGGGCTGTAGGTCTACTGAATGGTGCTGGGCTGTATGTCTACTGAATAGTGCTGGGCTGTAGGTCTACTGAATGGTGCTGGGCTGTAGGTCTACTGAATGGTGCTGGGCTGTAGGTCTACTGAATGGTGCTGGGCTGTATGTCTACTGAATGGTGATGGGCTATTATTGTCAAATCTGTTTGACGACTTGAGGTTGACATTGTATTAATCCCGCTTAGATAACAAGACTCCTCGATATGACTACTGCACATCTGTGGTATCCCTGTCCTACTTGGTTAATTGTAACGTAGGTTAGTCTTCTACACAGTAAGTTAACTGGGCGTGTCTCTCTGTGGTATCCCGGTCCTACTTGGTTAATTGTAACGTAGGTTAGTCTTCTACACAGTAAGTTAACTGGGCGTGTCTCTCTGTGGTATCCCGGTCCTACTTGGTTAATTGTAACGTAGGTTAGTCTTCTCCACAGTAAGTTAACTGGGTGTCTCTCTGTGGTATCCCGGTCCTACTTGGTTAATTGTAACGTAGGTTAGTCTTCTACACAGTAAGTTAACTGGGCGTGTCTCTGTGGTATCCCTGGCCTACTTGGTTAATTGTAACGTAGGTTAGTCTTCTACACAGTAAGTTAACTGGGCGTGTCTCTCTGTGGTATCCCGGTCCTACTTGGTTAATTGTAACGTAGGTTAGTCTTCTACACAGTAAGTTAACTGGGCGTGTCTCTCTGTGGTATCCCGGTCCTACTTGGTTAATTGTAACGTAGGTTAGTCTTCTACACAGTAAGTTAACTGGGCGTGTCTCTGTGGTATCCCTGTCCTACTTGGTTAATTGTAACGTAGGTTTGTCTTCTCCACAGTAAGTTAACTGGGCGTGTCTCTGTGGTATCCCGGTCCTACTTGGTTAATTGTAAAGTAGTTTAGTCTTCTACACAGTAAGTTAACTGGGCGTGTCTCTGTGGTATCCCGGTCCTACTTGGTTAATTGTAACGTAGGTTAGTCTTCTCCACAGTAAGTTAACTGGGCGTGTCTCTGTGGTATCCCTGTCCTACTTGGTTAATTGTAACGTAGGTTAGTCTTCTCCACAGTAAGTTAACTGGGCGTGTCTCTCTGTGGTATCCCGGTCCTACTTGGTTAATTGTAACGTAGGTTAGTCTTCTACACAGTAAGTTAACTGGGCGTGTCTCTGTGGTATCCCGGTCCTACTTGGTTAATTGTAACGTAGGTTAGTCTTCTACACAGTAAGTTAACTGGGCGTGTCTCTGTGGTATCCCTGTCCTACTTGGTTAATTGTAACGTAGGTTTGTCTTCTCCACAGTAAGTTAACTGGGCGTGTCTCTGTGGTATCCCGGTCCTACTTGGTTAATTGTAAAGTAGTTTAGTCTTCTACACAGTAAGTTAACTGGGTGTCTCTCTGTGGTATCCCTGGCCTACTTGGTTAATTGTAACGTAGGTTAGTATTCTACACAGTAAGTTAACTGGGCGTGTCTCTCTGTGGTATCCCGGTCCTACTTGGTTAATTGTAACGTAGGTTTGTCTTCTCCACAGTAAGTTAACTGGGCGTGTCTCTGTGGTATCCCGGTCCTACTTGGTTAATTGTAACGTAGGTTAGTCTTCTACACAGTAAGTTAACTGGGCGTGTCTCTCTGTGGTATCCCGGTCCTACTTGGTTAATTGTAACGTAGGTTAGTCTTCTCCACAGTAAGTTAACTGGGCGTGTCTCTGTGGTATCCCGGTCCTACTTGGTTAATTGTAACGTAGGTTTGTCTTCTCCACAGTAAGTTAACTGGGCGTGTCTCTGTGGTATCCCTGTCCTACTTGGTTAATTGTAACGTAGGTTTGTCTTCTACACAGTAAGTTAACTGGGCGTGTCTCTGTGGTCTGGTCTTTCAGGTGTTCCAGGGGTGTGGTCAGCCCAAGCCGTCTGGGATGGGCAGCAGCAGATCAGCCAGGGGGATCTCTGATGTCTTCAACGCCCGCTTCAGACCCTACAGCCCAGAGGAGAGACCCACCACGGCCGCTGGCACCAGCCTGGACAGACTGGTAAGAGATGAGGGCAGGGAGGAGGACAGACTGGTAAGAGATGAGGCCAGGGAGGAGGACAGACTGGTCAGAGAGGAGGACAGGGAGGAGGGCAGACTGGTAAGAGATGAGGGCAGGGAGGAGTACAGACTGGTAAGAGATGAGGGCAGGGAGGAGGACAGACTGGTAAGAGATGAGGGCAGGGAGGAGGACAAACTGGTAAGAGAGGAGGACAGGGAGGAGGGCAGACTGGTCAGAGAGGAGGACAGGGAGGAGGACAGACTGGTCAGAGAGGAGGACAGGGAGGAGGACAGACTGGTCAGAGAGGAGGACAGGGAGGAGGGCGGACTGGTGGGATAGGAGGACAGGGAGGAGGACAGACTGGTCAGAGAGGAGGACAGGGAGGAGGACAGACTGGTCAGAGAGGAGGACAGGGAGGAGGGCAGACTGGTAGGATAGGAGGACAGGGAGTAGGACAGACTGGTAGGAGAGGAGGACAGGGAGGAGGACAGACTGGTAAGATAGGAGGACAGGGAGGTGGACAGACTGGTCAGAGAGGAGGACAGGGAGGAGGGCAGACTGGTAAGAGAGGAGGACAGGGAGGAGGACAGACTGGTGGGATAGGAGGACAGGGAGGAGGACAGACTGGTAAGAGATGAGGACAGGGAAGAGGGCAGACAGGTAAGAGAGGAGGACAGGGAGGAGGACAGACTGGTAAGAGAGGATGACAGGGAGGAGGACAGACTGGTAAGATAGGAGGACAGGGAGGAGGACAGACTGGTAAGAGAGGAGGACAGGGAGGAGGGCAGACTGGTAAGAGAGGAGGACAGACTGGTAAGAGAGGAGGACAGGGAGGAGGGCAGACTGGTAAGAGAGGAGGACAGGGAGGAGGGCAGACTGGTAAGAGAGGAGGACAGGGAGGAGGGCAGACTGGTAAGAGAGGAGGACAGGGAGGAGGGCAGACTGGTAAGAGAGGAGGACAGGGAGGAGGACAGACTGGTGGGATAGGAGGACAGGGAGGAGGACAGACTGGTAAGAGATGAGGGCAGGGAGGAGGACATACTGGTAAGAGAGGAGGACAGGGAGGAGGGCAGACTGGTCAGAGAGGAGGACAGGGAGGAGGACAGACTGGTCAGAGAGGAGGACAGACTGGTCAGAGAGGAGGACAGGGAGGAGGGCAGACTGGTGGGATAGGAGGACAGGGAGTAGGACAGACTGGTAAGAGAGGAGGACAGGGAGGTGGACAGACTGGTGGGATAGGAGGACAGGATGATAACACCATTAACCCCCCAGGATGATAACACCGTTAACCCTCCAGGATGATTTCACCGTTAACCCTCCAGGATGATAACATCATTAACCCTCCAGGATGATAACACCATTAACCCTCCAGGAGGATAACACCATTAACCCTCCAGGATGATAACATCATTAACCCTCCAGGATGATAACACCGTTAACCCTCCAGGATGATAACACCACTAACCCCCTAGGATGATAACACACATTAACCCTCCAGGATGATAATGCCATTAACCCTCCAGGATGATAACATCATTAACCCTCCAGGATGATAACACCATTAACCCTCCAGGAGGATAACAACATTAACCCTCCAGGATGATAACATCATTAACCCTCCAGGATGATAACACCGTTAACCCTCCAGGATGATAACACCACTAACCCCCTAGGATGATAACACACATTAACCCTCCATGATGATAATGCCATTAACCCTCCAGGATGATAACACCATTAACCCTCCAGGATGATAACACCATTAACCCTCCAGGATGATAACACCATTAACCCTCCAGGAGGATGATAACACCATTAACCCTCCAGGATGATAACACCATTAACCCTCCAGGATGATAACACCATTAACCCTCCAGGATGATAACACCATTAACCCCCCAGGATGATAACACCATTAACCCTCCAGGATGATAACACCATTAACCCTCCAGGATGATAACACCATTAACCCTCCAGGAGGATATCACCATTAACCCTCCAGGAGGATAACACCATTAACCCTCCAGGATGATAACACCATTAACCCTCCAGGATGATAACACCATTAACCCTCCAGGATGATAACACCATTAACCCTCCAGGAGGATGATAACACCATTAACCCTCCAGGATGATAACACCATTAACCCCCTAGGATGATAACGCCATTAACCCTCCAGGATGATAACACCATTAACCCTCCAGGATGATAACACCATTAACCCTCCAGGAGGATGATAACACCATTAACCCTCCAGGATGATAACACCATTAACCCCCTAGGATGATAACACCATTAACCCTCCAGGATGATAACACCATTAACCCCCCAGGATGATATCACCATTAACCCCCCAGGATGATAACACCATTAACCCTCCAGGATGATATCACCATTAACCCTCCAGGAGATAACATCATTAACCCTCCAGTAGGATAACACCATTAACCCTCCAGGATGATAACACCATTAACCCCCCAGGATGATATCACCAAATAACCCTCCAGGATGATAACACCGTTAACCCTCCAGGAGGATAACATCATTAACCCTCCAGGATGATTTCACCATTAACCCTCCAGGATGATAACACCAGGACACTAACCCTCCAGGATGATAACACCGTTAACCCTCCAAGATGATAACACCGTTAACCCTCCAGGATGATAACACCGTTAACCCTCCAGGATGATAACACCAGGACATTAACCCTCCAGGAGGATAACATCATTAACCCTCCAGGATGATTTCATCATTAACGCTCCAGGATGATAACACCAGGACACTAACCCTCCAGGATGATAACACCGTTAACCCTCCAGGATGATAACACCATTAACCCTCCAGGATGATTTCACCATTAACCCTCCAGGATGATAACACCAGGACACTAACCCTCCAGGATGATAACACCGTTAACCCTCCAGGATGATAACACCAGGACATTAACCCTCCAGGATGTTAACACCGTTAACCCTCCAGGATGATAACACCGTTAACCCTCCAGGATGATAACACCGTTAACCCTCCAGGATGATAACACCAGGACATTAACCCTCCAGGATGATAACACCGTTAACCCTCCAGGATGATAACACCAGGACATTAACCCTCCAGGATGATAACATCATTAACCCTCCAGGATGATAACACCGTTAACCCTCCAGGATGATAACACCGTTAACCCTCCAGGATGATAACACCGTTAACCCTCCAGGATGATAACACCGTTAACCCTCCAGGATGATAACACCATTGTCTTAGAAAAGATTGAAGAGAGAATTGTAATGTGTTCTAATAAATATTGATGGAGGCAGGTGTATTAACATGGGTTGAGAGGTGCTTAGTCTCCCACAGAGAGAGGAGGCAGGGGAATTGAATAACTATTTATCACATGCAATGGTTGCTATTGGTTTCCAGACTAATGCATATATTCATAGCATTCCTTGCATTGTATATGTTTTATTTCTCTCTCTCTCTCTCTATTAAATCCCTCTCTTCTCTGTTTCTCTGCTGCTCCCAGAGGATAGTGTGGAGGACAATGCAACACAGCGTAAGCCTTCCTTCCAATCCTCAACTCATCTCATCTGTCTTGTGGATCTGTCCTGTCCTCTTCCTACTTGTCAACATTACTTTCAGAGAGATGTATAGCTGAAGTGTCTGATTCTGCTACAGGAGGCTTTAGTCTAGATGTATAGCTGAAGTGTCTGATTTTGCAACAGGAGGCTTTAGTCTAGATGTATAGCTGAAGTGTCTGATTCTGCTACAGGAGGCTGTAGTCTAGATGTATAGCTGAAGTGGCTGATTCTGCTACAGGAGGCTGTAGTCTAGATGTATAGCTGAAGTGTCTGATTCCGCTACAGGAGGCTGTAGTCTAGATGTATAGCTGAAGTGTCTGATTCTGCTACAGGAGGCTGTAGTCTAGATGTATAGCTGTAGTGTCTGATTCCGCTACAGGAGGCTGTAGTCTAGATGTATAGCTGTAGTGTCTGATTCTGCTACAGGAGGCTGTAGTCTAGAAGTATAGCTGAAGTGTCTGATTCTGCTACAGGAGGCTGTAGTCTAGATGTATAGTTGAAGTGTCTGATTCCGCTACAGGAGGCTGTAGTCTAGATGTATAGCTGAAGTGTCTGATTCTGCTACAGGAGGCTGTAGTCTAGATGTATAGCTGAAGTGTCTGATTCTGCTACAGGAGGCTGTAGTCTAGATGTATAGCTGAAGTGTCTGATTCCGCTACAGGAGGCTGTAGTCTAGATGTATAGTTGAAGTGTCTGATTCCGCTACAGGAGGCTGTAGTCTAGATGTATAGCTGAAGTGTCTGATTCTGCTACAGGAGGCTGTAGTCTAGATGTATAGCTGTAGTGTCTGATTCTGCTACAGGAGGCTGTAGTCTAGATGTATAGC